>PVKH010001988.1:0-28492 GCA_004027955.1 Chaetophractus vellerosus
ATTATAATTTTAAAATAGTGCATAGCAGTCAATGGAACAATATCTGGCTTCAATTTCAAAACTGATGAACATAATGCATTCACAGAGTATTAGGTAAAACCAATGATTTACATGGATTGTAAATGAAAACAGGTGTATAATGCAGTCAATGAAACCAGTATCTGCTTAGTTTTCAAAACTCAAGAACATACTGCATTCACAGAGCATTGGATAAAACCAGTGTATTGATATTGATTTTAAGTGAAAACAAGCACAAAGGAGTCAAGGAAATCAAGATCTTCCTTAGTAATCAAAACTGAAAAACATATCAAATTCACAGTGCTTCAGGTTTAACCACTGTTTTGACATTGATTTTAAGTGAAAACTAGTGCAGCACAGCCTATGAAACCAGTATCTGCCCTACATTCCAAAACTGAAGGACATACTGCATTTACAGAACGTTAGATAAAGACAGTGTTTTGACATTTATTGAAAGTGAAAATAAGTGCATAGCAGTCATTGAAATTAGGATCTGGCTTAGTTATCCTAACTGAGGAACATATCACAGTCACAGAGTGTTAGGTTTAACCAAAGTTTTGAATTTATTTTAAGTGAAACAAGTGCATTGCAGTCAACGGAACCAGTATCTGGCTTAGTTTCAAAACTGCAGAGAATAGTGTATCCACAGAGTGTTAAGATTAGCCATTGTTTTGACATTGATTGTAAGGGAAAACAAGGGCATAGCAGTCAAGGAAACCAGTATATGGCTAAGTTTTCAAACTGAATAACATACTGCACTCACAGAGAATTAGGTGAACAAATGTATTGACATTGATTATAAGTGAAACTAAGTGCACAGTAGTCAATGAAACCATTATCTGCCTTAGTTATCATAACTGAAGAGAAGACTGCATTCACAGAGCATTAGGTAAAACCACTGTTTTGACACTGATTTTAAGTGAAAACAAGTGCTTAGCACTGAAAGGAACCAATATCTGGCTTTGTTTCCAAACTGAGACCATAGAGCATTCACAGATCATTAGGTAAAACCAGTGTTTTGACACTGATTGTAGGTCAAAACATGTGCCTAGGCTTCAATGAAAAAATAACTGGCTTCATTTTCAAACTGAAGAACATACTGCATTCACAGGGTGTTAGGAAAACCAGTGTTTTGACACCGATTGTAAGTGAAAACAAGTGTTTAGCAGTCAATGAAACCATTATCTGGCTTAGTTTTCAAAACTAAAGGATATAGTTCATTCACAGATCATTAGATAAAACCACTGATTTGGCATTGATTGTAAGTGAAAACAAATGCAAAGCAGGCAATGAAACCAGTATCTTGCTTAGTTTTCAAAACCGAAGAACATAGTGTATTCACAGAGCATTAGGAAAAACCAGTGTTTTGACATTGATTATAAGTGAAAAAAATGCCATAGCAGTCAATGAATCCAGTAAAAGGCTTAGATTTCAAAACTGAAAAGTATTCTGCACTGACAGGGCATTAGGTAAAACCAAAGTTTGACACTGATTGTAAGTGAAAAGAAGTGCAAAACAGTTAAAGCCACCAGTGTCTGGATTAGTTTTCAAATCTGATGAACATGGCACATTCACAGGCTGATAGGTAAAAGAAGTGATTTTACTTTGATTGTAAGTGATGCCAAGTGCATAGCTCTCAAAGAAACCAGTATCTGGATTCATTTTCAAAACTGAAGATATACTGAATTACAGGACATGCAGTAAAACCAATGTTTTGATACAGATTGTAAGTGAAAACAAGTGCATAGCATTGAATGAAACCAATATGGGTCTTCGTTTTCAAAACTGAAGAATATAATATATTCATAGGCCCTTAGGTAAAACCAGTGTTTTGTCACTGATTGTATCTGAAAACAACTGAATAGCAGTCAATGAAACCAGGATCTGGCTTATTATTAAAACTGAAAAACATATCACTTTAACAGAGAATTATTTAACCAGTGTTTTTACAGTGATTGTAAGGGAAAATAGGGACATAGTGGTCAAGAAATCAGTATCTGGCTTAGTTTTCAAAACTGATGAAGATACTGCATTCACAGAATATTGGGGAAACCAGTAATTTCACACTGATTGTAAGTGAAAACAAGGAAGCACAATCAGTGAAAACAGTATCTTGCTTCTTTTTCAAAACTGAAGAACAAACAGGGTTCACAGTGTGTTAGGTAAAAACAGTGTTTTCATATATGTAAGTGAAAATAGCAGTCAATGAAACTATGATCTCACTTAGTTATACAAACTGAAGAAGAATCAAATTCATAGTGTGTTAGGTTTAACCAGGGTTTTGAATTGAGTATAAGTGAACAAAAAAGGATAGCAATCAATGAAACCAGCATCTGGCTTAATTTTCAAAAATGCAGAATATAAGGAATTCAGAGAGCATTAAGTAAAACCAATAATTTGACATTGATTAAAAGTGAAAACAAGTTCATAGCCATCAATGAAACCAATATCTGACTTCATTTTCAAAACAACAACACACTGCATTCACAGGGTTTTAGGTAAATCCAGTGTGAAAAGAAGTAAATAGCAGTCAATTAAACCAGGATTTGCCATAGTTATCCAAAGTGAAGAACATACTGCATTCAAAGAGTGTTAGGTAAAATCACTACTTTCACACTGATTGAAAGGGGGACAAACTGCATAGCAGTCAAAGAAACCAGTTACAGGCTTAGATTTCAAAACTGAAAAATGTATTGCATTGACAGAGTGTTAGGTAAAACCAGTGCTTTGACAATGATTTTAATGAAAACAAGTGGATAACAGTCAATGGAACCACAATCTGGCTTAGTTTACAAAACTGAAGAAAATAGTGCATTCACAGGGCCTTATGTAAAACCAGTGTTCTGACAGAGATTGTAAGTGAAAACAATTGCATAGAAGTCAATGAAACCAGTAACTTGCTCAGATTTAAAAACAGAAACATATACTGTATTGACACTGTGTTAGGTAAATCCAATATTCTGACACTGTAAGTAAAAAGAACTGCTTAGTATTCAATGGAACCAATATCTGATTTCATTACCAAAACAGAGACCATACTGCATTCATAGATCATTAGTTAAAACCAGTGTTTTGACACTGATTGTAGGTGAAAATAAGTGCATAGCATTCAATGAAACTAGGATCCGGCTAAGTTATCCAAACAAAAGAACATATCACATTTCCAGCACCTTAGGTTTTATCATCGCTGTGAATTGATTGTAAGTGAAAACAAGTACAGTCTTCAATGAATCCAGTATCTGGCTTCATTTTCAAAACAGAAGAATATAATGCATTGTCAGGGCATTAGGTAATACCAGTGTTTTGACCCTGATTGTAGGAGAAAACAAGTTCACAGCAGTCATTGAAACCAGTATCTAACCCAGGTGTCAAAATTGCAGAACATACTGCATTCACTGGGTGTCAGGTTAAACCAGAGATTTGACACTGATTGTAACTTAAAACAAGATCAGCCTTAGTTATCAAATAGTAGAATATATTACATTCTTGGAGATTTAGATTTAACCAGGTGTAACGGTTTGACAGTTTTGTTTAGTTGTGAATCCCAAAAATATAAATTAGATTATGCTTGTAAACTCATTTGTTCATCTGGGCATGATTGGTTTATGATGAGGACATTAACTGGGCCATGTCAGGAGGGCATTGGGCCCCTCCCCTCAGTGGGTGTGGTCTCAAGTATAAAGGCCAGGCAACAGATTTGAGTTGCAGAGAGTTAGAGAAGAGATTTGGAGAAGCAGATTTGAGAAGCAGTTCTGATGTTGGAGTGAGCTGTTTGCCCAATACTCTACAATTGGCCTTGTGGAGAGATGCAACACATAGAGAGCCCCATAGTCTAAAGCTGAACTTGTGGAGGAAACAGAAGCTAAGCCCAGAGAGAAACACAGCCCTGGGAACAGAGGAACCTGGAAGCCTGAACCCTGGAGACATCGGCAGCTGCCTTGCTCCAACACGTGGACTTTGGTGATGGAAGAACTTTATGCTTTGTGGCCTGGTAACTGTAAGATTCTACCCCAAATAAATACCCTTTATAAAGACCGACCAATTTTGGTGTATTTTCAAAAGGCACTTCTGTGGCTAACCAAAACACCAGGGTTTTGACATTGGTTGTAAGTGAAAAAAGTGCAAAGTAATCAATGAAATAAATATCTGGCTTTGTTTTCAAAACTGAAGAACATACTGCATTCACAGAGCATTAGTTTAAACCAGTGTGTTGACCCTGATTGTAAGTGAAAACAAGTGTATAGCAGTCAATTAATAGGGTATCTAGCTTACTTTCCAAAACTGAAGAACATACTGCTTTCACAGAGCGTTAGGACAACAATTGTTTTCACACGCATTGTAAGGGAAAACAAGGGTATAGAAGTCAATGAATAGGGTATCTTGTTTAGTTTCCAATACTGAAGAACATACTGCATTCAGAGATCATTACATAACACCAGGGTTTGACATTGATTATAAATGAAACCAAGTGCATAGCAGTTTATGGAAGCCATACCTGGTTAAGTTTTGAAAACTCAAGTCCATACTGCATTCCCTAAGAGCTGGTATAACCAGTGTTTTGAATTAATTGTAGGTAAAAGTAAGTGTGTAACAGTCAATAACACAAGTGTTTACCTTAGTATTAAAAATGAAGAACATACTGTATCCACAAGGCATTAGGTAAAACTGGGGTTTCAACATTGATTGGAAGTTAAAACAAGTACAGAACAGTCAAGAAAACCAGTATCTGTCTTAGTTTTCAAAATTGCAGAAAATATCACACTAACAGAGCATTAAGTAAAACCAGTGATTTGACATTGATTGTAAGTGAAACAAGTGCATAGCCATCAATGAAACCAGTCTGACTTCATTTAAAAAACTGAAGAAAATACTGAATTTCAGTGAATTAGGTAAAAGCAGTATTTTGACCCTGGTTGTAAGTGAAAAGAAGTGCTTAGCATTCAATGCAACCAGTATCTGGGTTAGTTTTCAAACAGAAGAACATAGTGCATTCACAAACTGTTAGGTAAAACCAATGTTTTGATATTTATTGTAAATGAAAACAAGTGGATAAAAGTCAATGGAACCACAAACTGGCTTAGTTTACAAAACTGAAGATCCTAAAGCATTCACAGTTTTACTTTAAAGCAGGGTTTTGATATTGACTGATTGAGAAATCAAGTGCATAGCCATGAATGAAACTAGTATATGCCTGAACATATTGCATTGCATTCACAGGACCTTAGATAAATGTTTTGACACAGATTGTAGGTGAAAACATGTGCATAGCAGTCAATGAAACCAGTAACTGGATTCGATTTCAAACAGAAGTATATACCACATTGACACTGTGTTAGGTAAAAAACAATGTTTTGACACTGATTGCGAGTGAAAAGTAGTGCTTAGAAGTCAATGCAACCAGTATCTGGCTTAGATTTCAAAACTGAAGAACATGGTGCATTCACAGGGTGATAGGTAAAAGAAGGGATTTTATTTTGATTGTAAGTGATAAGTGCATAGGTGTGAAAGAAACCAGTATCTGGATTCATTTTCAAGCCTGAAGACATACAGAAATCACAGGGCATGAGGTAAAATCAGAGATGTGACACTGTAAGTGAAAACCAGTGTATAGCCTTCAATGAAACCAGTATGTGGCTTCATTTTCAAAACTGAAGAATGTAATGAATCCACAGGGCTTTAGGTAAAACCACTTGATTGTAAGACAAAACAAGTGCATAGCAGTCAATTAAACCAGCATCTGGTTTTGATTTAAAAACTACATAACATAGTGCATGCACAAAGCTTACAAAACACCAGTGATTTTATATTGATTGTAAGTGAAGAGAATTGCATAACCATCAATGAAACAAGTATATTGTTTTATTTTCAAAACTGAAGATCATACTCTATTCACAGGGCATTAGGGAAAACTAGTGTTAAATCACTGATTTTAAGGGTATACAAGTTTATAGTCAATGAAATCAGTGTCTGTTTTAGTTTATAAAACTAAATAACATACTGCATTCACAGAGCTTTAAGTAATCCAGACTTTTGACATTGATTGTAAGGGGATACCAGGGCATATCAGTCAATTAAACCATATCTGGCTTAGTTTTCAAAACTAGAGAAAATAGCAATCAATGACCGTTAGTTAAATCTAGTGATTTGAAATTGATTGTAAGTGAAAACAAGTGGGTAGCAGTCAATGAAACCAATATCTGATGTAGTTTTCAAAACTGCGAACATACTGTGTTCACAGGCATTTAGGTAAAACCAATGTCTTGTCACTGATTGTAAGTGAAAATAAGTGCATAGCAGTCAATGAAACTAGGACTGGTTTTCTTATCCAAAACGAACATCATATCACATTCACAGAGTGCTATGTAAAACCAGGATTTTGACATTGATTGTAATTGAAAACAAGTGCCTAGTAGTCAATGAAATCCATATCTGACTTATTTTTCAACACTGAAGACCATACTGCATTCACAGAGAGTTAGGTAATACTAGTGTATTCACACTGATTGTAAGTGAAAATACATGCATAGCAGTCAATGATATCAATAACTGGTTTAGTTTTCAAAATTGAAGTACATACTGCCTTGGCAGGGTGTGATGTAAAACCAGTGTTTTGACACTATTTGTAAGTGAAATGAGGTGCATAGCCATCAATGTAACAGTATCTGGCTTAGTTTTTCAAAACTGCATGCCAGGAACCAGCTGTGGCTCAATTGATAGGGCTCTGGTTTACCACATGTGGATAGCAGGCAATGGAACCAGAATCTAGCTTAGTTTTCAAAAGTGAAGATCATACTACATTCACAGAAAATTAGGTAAAACCATTGTTTTCACAGTGGTTGTAAGGGAAAACAAGTGCATAGCAATCAATGAAACCAGTAACTGGCTTAGTTTTCAAAACTGAACAACATACTGTATTCCCAGAGTTTTAGGTAAAACCAGGGTTTCAACATTGATTGTATGTGAAAAAAGTACCTAGCAGTCAATGAAACCAGTACCTGACTTAGTTTCCAAAATTGAAGAGCATACTGCATTCACAAATCATTAGGTTTAACTAGGGTTTTGACATTGATTTTAAGTGACAACAGTGGATAGCAGTCAAGGGAACCAATACCTGGCTTTGTTTCCAAAAATGAGACCATACTGCATTCACATATCATTATGTAAAACCAGTATTTTGACACTGATTTTAGATGAAAACAACTGCATAGCAGTCAATGAAACCAGAACCTGGGTTATTTTTCAAAAATTAAGGAATACTGCATTCACAAAGTGTTAGCCAAATCCAGTGTTCTGATATTGATTGTAAGTGAAAACACTTGCACAGCAGTCAATGGAACCAGTATCTGGCTTCATTTTCTAAACAGAAGAACATGCTGCATTCACTGAGTGTCAGATAAAATCAGTGTTTTGATACTGATTGTAAGTGAAAACAAGTACATAATAGTCAAAGGAACTAGTGTCAGGCTTACATTTCAACACTGAAGAACATACTCAATTCACAGACCATTATGTAAACCAGTGTTTTGACACTGATTGTAAGGTAAATAAGTACTTAGCAGTCATTTCAACCACTTTCTGACTTAGTTTTCAAAACGGAGTTCATCCTGCATTAACAGAGCATTAGGTAAAGCCAGTCTTTTTACATTGATGGTAAGTGCAAAAAAGTGCATAGTAGTCAATGGAAATAGATATCTGACTTAGTTTCAAAACTGATGAATGTACTTCATTCACATAGCCTTAGGTAAAGCCAGGGTTTTAACATTGATTGTAAGTGAAATAAACTGCATAACAGTCAGTGAAACCAGTATTTGTCACAGTTTTCAAAACTGATAAACATAATGTATTCACAGTGCCTTAGGTAAAAACATTTTTTACATTGATTTTAATTGAAACAAATAATAGCACTCAAAATAACCATTATCTGATATGGTATTCAAAACTGAAGAATATATTGTATTTAGAGTGTGTTAAGTTTTAGGCAATGATTTGACATTGATTTAAGTGAAAACAAGTGCATAGCCATAGATGACACCAGTATCTGGCTTTGTTTTCAAAACTGAAGAAAATACATCATTCACAGAGCATTAGGTAAAATCAGGATGCTGACATTGACAGGAAGTGAAAATATGTACTTATCAATCAGTGAAACTAGGATCTGGCTTAATTATTGTTTTGGTCAGCCACAGGCGTGCCTTTTGAGATATACCAAAGATTGGTCGGTCTTTATAAAGGGTATTTATTTGGGGTAGAAGCTTACAGTTACCAGGCCACAAAGCATAAATTTCTTCCCATACCAGAGTCCACGTGTTGGAGGAAGATGGCTGCCGATGTCTCCAGGGTTCAGGCTTCCAGATTCCTCTGTTCCCGGGGCTGCGTTTCTCTCCAGGCTTAGTTTCTGTTTCCTTCACGAGTTCAGCTGTAGACGATGAGGCTTTCTATGCTTTGCATCTCTCCACAAGGCCAGCTGTAGACTATCGGGCAAATGGCTCACTCCAGCATCAGAACTGCTTTTCAAGTCTCCTCCAAAGCTCTCCTCTCAATCTGCTTCTCTCCATCTGCTTTTCTCAGTCTGCTTTTCTACTTGAGACCACACCCACTGAGGGGCAGGGCTCAACGTCTCACTGACGTGGCAGTTAATGCCCTACTCACAACTCAATCATGCCCAGATGAACAGACCAGCTTACAAACGTAATCTAATCTATATTTTTGGAATTCATAATTAAATCAAACTCAAACCATTACAATTATAAAAACTGAGGAACTTATCACATCCACAGAGTGTTAGGTTTAACCCGTGTTTTGAATTGGCTGTAAATGTAAATAAGGGCATAACAGTCAATGAAATGAGATCTGCCTTAGTTATCAAAGAGAATAATATATTGCATACACAGAGTGTTAGATACAACCTGGGTTTTTACATTGATTGTAAGTGAAAACAAGTGCATAACAGTCAACTAAACCAATTTCTGGCTTAATTTTCAAAACTCAGATAATAGTGCACTCACAAAGTGTTGGTTAAAACCATTTTTTGACATTGATTGTAAGAGAAAACAAGTGCATAGCACTCAATGGAACCTGTATGTGTCTTAGTTTTCCAAACTGAAGATCATACTGCATTCATGGTCTGTTAGGTAAATCAGGGTTTTGACTTTGATTGTAAGTGAAAACAAGTGCATAACTGTCAATGGAAACCATGCCTGGCTTAGTTGTCAAAATTGAAGAACATATTTCAACTACAAAAGTGTTAAGGAAAACCAGTGTTTGGACATTGATTGTAAATGAAAACAAGTGCATAGTCAATGAAATCATGTCCTACCATAGTTTTCAAACAAAGAAAAAACTGTTAAAAGAGCCATAGTTAAAAACCAGTGCTTTGACATTGATTATAAATGAAAACAAGCGTATAGAAGTCAATGAAACCAGGGCATGTCTTAGTTTTCAAAACGCAAGAACATATTGCATTCCCAGAGTGTTATGTCAAACCAGATTTGATACTGTTTGTAAGTGAAAACAAATGCACAGCATTCAACAAAACCAGTTTCTGGCACACTTTTCAAAACTGTACAACATATCGCATTTACAAAATGTTAGGTAAAGCCATTTTTTGACATTGATTGTAAGTGAAAACAACTGTAGAGCCATTAATGAACTGGTATCTTCCTTAGTTGCTAAATTGAACAACAAACTGCCTTCACAGGGTATTAGATATAACCAGTGTTTTGACAAAGATTGTAAGTGAAAACAAGATTATAGTAGTAAAGGACATGAGTATCTGGCTTAGTTTTCAAAACTGAAGAATATACTGCATTCAAAGGGAATTAGGTAAAGCAAGAGTTTTGTCACTGATTATAAGTGAAAACAAGTACATTGCCATCCACAGAACCAGTGCCTGGCTTAGTTTTCAAAACTGATGGACATGCTTCATTTAGAGAGGATTAGATAAAACCAATGTTTGGACATTGATTGTAAGTGTAAACAAGTGAATAGCAGTAAATGAAAACAGGGCCTGCCTTAGTTATCAAACACAAAACATATTGCATTCAAAGAGTTTTGTTATAACCAGGGTTTGGATGTAGATTGTAACTGAAAACCAGTGCATAGAACACAATAAGCCAGTTTTTTAAACTGAAGGACAAACTGCCTTCACAGGGTATTAGGTAAAACCAGTCCTTTGACACTGATTGTAAGTGAAAACAAGTGTATAGCAGTCAATGAAACCAGTATCAGGCTTAGTTTTCAAAACTGCAGCACATATTGATCTCACAAAACACTAAGTAAAACCATTGGTTTGAAATTTATTATAACTGAAATAAAGTGAAGAGTCTCCAAAAAACCCCATATCTGACTCATTTTCAAATCTGAAGAACATACTGCATTCACAGACTGTTAGGTAAACCACCATTTGACATTGATAGCAAGTGAAAACAACCACAAAGTAGTCAAAGAAAATGGTATCTAGCATAGTTTTCAAAACAAAGAACACTGCATTCACAGATCATTAGATAAAACCAGTGTTTTACATTGACTGTAAGTAAAAACAATTGCACAGCAGTCAATGAAATCAGTGTATGGCTTACTTTTCAAAACTGATTAACATACTGTATTCACAGTGTTAGACAAAACAGAGGTTTGACATTGATTGTAAGTGAAGCAAGGGAATCTCACTCAATGTAACCAGTATCTATCTTAGTTTTCAATACTGAAGTACATACTGCACTCACAGAGTGTTAGGGAAAAGCAGTGTTTTGACATAGCTTTTAAGTGAAAACAAGTGCATAGGTTTCAATGAAACCCATGTCTGGCTTAGTTTTCAAAACTGCAGATCATAGTGCATTCACAGAGAATTAGGTAAAACCAGTGTTTGACACTGATTGTAAGTGAAAACAAGTGCAGAGCAGTCAATGAAACCAGTAACTGGCTTAGATTTATAAACTGAAGAACATACTGCATTCACAGATCATTAGGTAAAACCATTGTTTTGACATTGATTGTAAGTGAAACAAAGGCACAGCAGTGAATGCATTCAGTATGTGGTTTAGTTTCCAAACCTGACAAACATACTGAATTCACAGAGCATTTTGTAAGTCCAGTGTTTTGACACTGACACTGATTGTAAGTGGAAACAAGTACATAGCAGTCAATGAACCAGAATCTGCCTTAGTTATCAAAACAGAAGTACATATCACATTCACAGAGTATTAGGTTTAAGCATGGGTTTGACATTGATTATAAGAGAAAACAAGTGCATATCAGTCAATGAGACCAGTGTCTATCATAGTTTTCTAAACAAAAAGCATACTGTATTAACAAAGTGTTAGGGAAAACCAATGTTTTGACATTGATTTTAAGTGAGAAGTGCATAGCAGTAAAAAATGACTATCTGGTTTAGTTTTCAAAACTGAAGAGCATACCACATTCACAGAGCATAAGGTAAAAACATTGTTTTAACAATGTACATGAAAACAAGTGCAGAGCAGTCAATGACACCAGCATCAGGTTAAGTTTCCAATACTGAAGAATATATCGCATTTACATGCTGTTAGGAAAGACCGATGTTTTGACACTGGTTGTAAGTGAAAAAAGGTCATAGCAGTCAAAACAACCATATCTGACTTAGTTTTAAAAACTGAAGAACATAGGGAATTCCCAGTGCATTAGGTTTAAGCAGTGTTTTGACATTAATTGTAAGTGAAAAGAAGTGCATAGTAGTCAATGAAACCAGGATCTGCCTTTATTATCAAAACTGAGCAACATATCATTTTCACAGAGCAATAGTTTTAACAAGTATTCTGATATTGATTGTAAGTGAAAACAATTGCATAGAAGTCAATGGAACAAGTATCTGGCTTCATTTTCAAAATGGGAGAACATGCTGCATTCACAGGGTGTTAGATAAAATCAGTGTTTTGACAGTGTTTTAAGTGAAAACAAGTGAATAGCCATCAATGAAAGCAGTATCTGGCTTACTTTTCAACACTGAAGAACATACTCAATTCACAGGCCATTAGGTAAATCAGTGTTTTGACACTGATTGTAAGGGTAAACAAGTGCTTAGCAGTCATTTCAACCACTTTCTGACTTAGTTTTCAAAACGGAGTTCATACTGCATTGACAGATCATGAGGTAAATCCAGTCTCTTCACATTGACTGCAAGTGAAAAAAGTGCATAGCAGTCAATGGAAACAGGTATCTGGCTTAGCTTTCAAAATTGATGAATGTACTGCATTCATATAAGTTTATACAAAAACCATTGTTTAACTTTGTAAGTGAAAACTAGTATATAGCAGTCTATATACTAGTATATATAACTAGTATATAGTATATAACTAGTATATAACTAGTCTATATACTAGTATATATAACTAGTATATAGCAGTCAAAGAAAGCAGGATCTGCCTCAGTTATCACAATTGAAGTAAATGTCACATTTACAAAACATTAGGTTAAACTAGGGTTTTGTCATTGATTGTAAGTGAAAACAACTTGATAGTAGTCAAGGAAACCAGTACAGGATTTAGATTCTAAACCTGAGAAAAATATTGCATTCACAGAGCATTAGGTAAAACCAGAGTTTATATAGTGATTGTAAGTGGAAACTAGGGCATAGCAGTCAATGAAACCAGTATGTGCCTTAGTTTACAAAATGGCAAAACATAGCCCATTCTCAGAGCATTATGTAAAACCAGTGATTTGATATATATTTTAAGTGAAAATATGTGCATAGCTGACATGAAACCAGTATCTGGATTAATTTTTAAAAAAGAAGAACAGTGCATTCACAGCAGAGCCACCATGGGCAGGGCAAAAAGCCACAGTGGGCAGGGCAAAAATCTGCCACAGGCGGGGCAAAGCTGCCATGGGCAGGGCAAGTCACCCATGAACAGAGCAGAGCCACCTGTAAGCAGAGCAGAGCTGCCCATGAGCAGAGCAGAGCAGAGCCTCCTGCAAGCAGGGCAAGCTGCCTGTGCTGTGAGCTGACTCCATGTGTCACCACAATGGGAGGAGACAAAGCAGACACAGAAGAATGCAAAAATGAACACAGGAAGAACAAGCAGAAAGGGGGGATATGTAACAACAACAAAAGATTTCATAGCCATTACTGAAACTAGTAACTGTCTTAGTTTTCATAACTGAAGAATGTACTGAATTCATGGAATGTTATGTAGAAGCACTGATTTGACAGTGATTGTAAATGAAAAGAAGTGTATAGCAGTCAATGAATCCAATGTATGTCTTAGTTTGGAAACTGAAGAACATTACATTCCAAGGGCATTAGGTAATATCAGGGTTTTGACATGGATTGTAAGTGAAATCAAGTGCATAACAGGCAATGAAACCAGTATCTGGCTCAGTTATTCAAAACAGAACATACCTCATTTACAGAGCATTAGGTAAAACAAGTTTTTGGATTGTTAATAAATGAAAACAAATGCATAGTAGTCAATGAAACCAGTATCTAGCATAGTTTTCAAAATGAAAAATATACTGCATTCACAGACCATTAGGGAAGACCAGTGTTTTGACATTGATTATAAGTGAAAACAAGAGCATAGCACTCAATGGAACCTGGATCTGGCTTAGTTTTCAAAACTGAAGAACATACTTCATTCAAAGGGGCTTAGGTAAATACACTGTTTTGACACTGATTGTGAGTGGAAACAAGTGAATAGCCTTCAAAGAAATTTAGTATCTGACATCCTTTTCAAAACAGAAGAGCATGCTTCATTCACAGAACATTAGGTAAAAGCAGTGCTTTGACATTGATGTAAGTAAAAACAAGTGCATAGCCATCAATGGACCACTGCCTGGCTTAGTTTTCAAAATAAAAGAACTTACTTCATTTATAGAGCATTAGGTAAAAAACAGTGTTTGGAAATTGATTGTAAGTGAATACAAGTGCATAGAAGTCAATGAAACCAGTATGCATTGTAGTATTCAAAACATAGAATACACTGCATTCACAGAGCATTAGGTAAAACTAGTGTTTGGACATTGTTTGTAAATGAAAACAAGTCTATAACACTCGATGTAACCAGTATCTGGCTTAGTTTTCAAAGCTGAAAAACACTGCATTCACAGAGTGCAATGTAATACTGTGTTTTGACATTGATTGTAAGTGAAAACAAGTGCATAACAGTCAATGAGCAAGTGTCTGGCTTAGTTTTCAAAACAGAAGAACATACTGCCTTAACAGGGCATTTGGTAAAACCAGGGTTTTGACATTGATTGTAACTGAAACAAGTGAATAGCTGTCAATGAAATTAGGAATCGCTTTAGTGATCAAAACTGAAGAATATATCACATTCACAAAGTGTTAGGTATAACCAAGCTTTTGACATTCATTGTATGGTGAAAACAACTGCATTGCAGTCAAAGAAACCAGTATCTGGATTATTTTCAAAACTGCAGGAAAATTGTATTCACAAAATTTTAGGTAAAACAGTATTTGACATTGATAGTAAGTTATAAAAAAGTTTATAGTTGTCTTTGAAACCATGACCTGGCTTTGCATTCATAACTGAAACATTCTCAGAGTATTAGTGTTTTCACATTGATTGTAAGTGAAAACAAGTTCATAGCACTCAATGGAACCAGTAAATGTCTTAGTTTTCAAAACTGAAGATCATACTGCATTAACAGTGCATTAGTTAAAACCATGTTTTGACATTAATTGTATGTGAAAGCAAGTACATAGCAGTCAAAGAATCAGGATCTTGTTTAGTTTTCAAAACTGAATAACAAACTGCCTTCACAGAGTGTTAAGCAAAACCAGTGTTGTGACACTGATTGTAAGTGGAAACAAGGGCATATCTGTCAGAGCCACCATTATCTGGCATATATTTCAAAACTGAAGATCAAACTGCATTCACTGTGCATTAGGTAAAACCAGTGTCTTGACATTGATTGTAAATGAAAAAAGTGCATAGCAGTCAATGGAAACAAGTATCTGGTTTAGTTTTCAAAATTGAAAATCATATACATTCAGAGTGTTTGGTAAAACCAGGATTTTGACATTGAATGTTAGTGAATTAGTGCATAGCTGTGAATGGAACCAGTGTCTGGCTTAGTCTTCAAAATTGAAGAACATACTGCATTTACAGAGCATTAGCCAAATCTAGTGGTTTGACATTGATTATAAGTGAAAACAAGAGAATATCAGTCAATGGAACCAGGGTCTGCCGTAGTTATCAAAACTTAATTACATATTGTCTTCAAAAAATGTTTGGTATAACAATGGTTTTGACACAGTTTGCAGGTGAAAGCAAGTGCATAGCAGTCTATGAAATCATACCTAGATTACTTTTCAAAACTGCACAACATAGTGCATTAAAAAATTGTTAGGTCATACCATGTTTTGACTTTGATTGTAAGTGAAAATAAGTGCATAGCAGTCAATGAACAGAATCTGATTTGGTTTTCAAAACTGAAGAACAAACTGCCTTCACAGGGTGTTAGGTAAGCACAGGGTTTTGACACTGATTGTGAGTGAAAACAAGTGTGTAGCAGTCAATAAAACCAATATCTGGATTAGTTTTTAAAACTGAAGAACATATTGCATTCACAGAGCATTAGGTTTAAGCCAGGTTTTGACATTTATTGTAGGTGAAAACAAGTGCATAGCAGTCAATTTTACCAGTAACTGGCTTACTTTTCAAACTCCAAAACATACCAGACACACAGACTGTTAGGTAAAACTAGTGATTTCACTTGATTCATGTGAAAACAAGTGAATAGCCATCAATGACACCAGTTTCTGCATTCATTTTCAAAACTGAAGAGCATAGTATATTCACAGAGCATACTGCATTTACAGAGCAGTATGATTGTAATGAAATATTGATTGTAAATGAAAACAAGTGATTGTCAATGAAACCAATATCAGGCATAGTTTTTCAGAACTGAAGAACATACTGCATTCACAGAGAATTAGGTAAAACCAGGGTTTTGACAGTGATTGTAAGTTAAGCAAGTGCACAATAGTCAATAAAACCAGTATCTGGCTTAAATTTCAGAACTGGAGAAGATACTGCATTCACAGAGTGCCATGTGAAACCACTGATTTGACATTGATAGTAAGTGAAAATAAATGCATAGCAATCAATGAAACTAGAATCAGTTGTCAAAACTGAAGAACATATCACATTTGCAGACCATTAGTTTTAACCAGTGTTTTCAACTGACTGTAAGTGGAAACAAGTATGTAGCAGTAATGAAACCAGTATCTCTCTTGGTTTTCCATACTACAGAACATAGCACATTCAATGAGTGTTAGATAAAACCAGTAATTTGACATTGATTTTAAGTGAAATCAAGTGTACATCATTCAAGGAAACCAGGATATGCCTTAGTTATCAAAACAGAAAAACATACACATTTAGAGATCAGGTTTAACCATGGTTTTGACATTGATTGTATGTAAAAACAAGTGCCTAGCACTCAATGAAACCAGTATCTGGCTTAATTTTCAAAGCTGCATAACATACTGCACTCACAGAGTATTAGGTAATACCAATCAAATGACATTGATTTTAAGTGAAAACAAGTGAATAGCCATCAATGCAACCAGTATCTTGCTTAGTTTTCTAAACTGAAGAGCAAACTGCCTTCACTGGGTGTTAAGTAAAATCAGTGTTTTGACACTGATTGTGAGTGAAAAGAAATGAGTAGCAGTCAATGAAAAAGTATCTGGTTCAGTTTTCAAAATGGAAGAACATACTGAATTCATAGGGAATTAAGTAAACCAGTGTTCTGACACTGATTACAAGGGTACACAAGTACATAGCAGTCAAAGCAACCACTATCAGGCTTAGATTTCAAAAAATGAAGAGCATATTGCATTCACAGTGCATTCGGTAAAAGCAGTGTTTTGGCATTGATTGTAAGTGAAAAAAATTTCATATCAGTCCATGGAAACAGGTATTGGGTTTAGTTTTCAAAACAGAAACTCATACTGCATTCACAGAGTGTTAGTTAAAACCACAGTTTGACATTGGTTGTAAGTGAAATAAAGTGCATAGCAGTCAATGAACTGAGGATATGTCTTAGTTATCAAAAAGAACAGATCGCATTCATAGAGCATTAGGTTTAATCAGAGTTTTGACATTGATTGTAAATGAAAACAAGTGCACGGTGGTCAATTAAAGCAGTATCTGGTTTAGTTTACAACATGATGAAAATACTTATTTCAGAGTGTGTTAGGTAAAACCAGGGTTTGACATTGATTGTAAGTGAATTAAGTGCACAGCATTCAATGGAACCAGTGTCTGGCTCAGGTTTTCAAAATTGAAGAGCAAACTGCAATTACAGAACATTAGATAAATCTAGTGTTTGGATATTGATTTTAAGTGAAACCAAATGCATAGCAGTCAAAGAAACCAGAATTTGACTTCGTGTACAATACTGATGAATATACTGCATTCACAGTGAGTTAGGTAAGAACAGTGTTTTGACATTGATTGTCAGTGAAAACAAGTGCATAGCAGGATCTGCCTTAGTTATCAAAACTAAAGAACATATCACTTTCACAGAGTGTTAGGTTTAACCAGGTTTTGACATTGATTGCCATTGAGAAAAAGTGCATAGCTGTTAATGAAACCAGTACTGGCTTAGTTTTCAAACAAAAAGAACATACTGCATTCAGAGACAGGTAAAACCAGAGGTTTTACATTGATTGTAAGTAAAAGTAACCACAGAGCAGTCAATGAAACTAGTATCAGGCTTAGTCATCATGACTGAGAAACATATCACATTCCCAAAGTATTAGGTTTATCCAGTGTTTTGAATTGATTTGTAAGTGAAAACAAGGGCATAGCAATTAAGGAAACCATAATTTGCTTAGATTTCAAAGGTGCTGAGCATAAAACATTCACAGAGATTTATGAAAAACCAATGTTTGACATTGATTGTAAGTGAAAACAAGTGCATAGAAGTCAATGAAACCATCATCTGGTTTAGTTTTCAAAAGTTATGAACATACTACCTTCAGATGGTGTTAGGTAAAACCAGGGTTTCAACATTGATTGTAAGTGAAAACAAGTGAAAAGCAGTCATTTAACCAGGATCTGGTTTAGCTTTCAAAACTGCAGAACATAGCTAATTCACAGGGAATTAGGTAAAACTAATGAACTTACATTGATTGTAAGTGAAAACAAGTGCCTAGGAGAGAAAGAAACTAGTATCTCAATTAGTTTTCAGTCCCACAGCACATACATTCAGGTAGGATTAGGTAAAGCCAGGGTTATGATATTGATTGTAAGTGAAAAGAAGGACATAGCCATCAGGGAAAGCAGTATGTTGCTTAGTTTTCAGAAGTGATGAACATACTGCATTCACAGAGCCTTATGTAAAACAGGGGATTTAACATAGATTGTAAGTAAAAACAAGTACATAGCCATCAATGAAACTAGTATCTGGCTTCATTTCCAAAACTCAGGAACACACTGCATAGACAGATCATTTGGTAAAACCAGTGTTCTGACATTGATTTCAGTGAAAACAAGTGAATAAAAGTCAATGAATACAGGATCTGGATTAGTTATCAAAACTGAAGTATATATCAGATTTACAGAGCTTAATTTTAGGCAGGGTTTTCACATTAACTGTAAGTGTAAAAAAGTGCATAGTAGAAAATGAAACCGGTATCTGGCTTAGTTTTCAAAACTGAAGAAAATATCACAATCACAGAACATTAGCTATAACCCGGGATTTGACATTGATTTTAAGGGAATACAAGTGCATAGTCAACAATGAAACCATTATATGGTTTAGCTTTCAAAGTTATGAACACACTGCTTTTTTAGGGTGTTAGGTAAAACCAGGATTTCAACATTGATTGTAAGTGAAAACAAGGGAAAAGAAGTCATTTTAAACAGGATCTGGCTTAGTTTTCAAAACTGCAGAACATAGCTCATTCACAGGGCAATAGGTAAAACTAATGAATTGACATTGATTTTAAGTGAAAACAAGTGCATATCCATCAAAGAAAGCAGTATCTGCTTTCATTTTCAAAACTGAAGCACATACTGCATTCACAGAATATTAGGTAAAACCAGGGTTTTGACACTGATTGTAGTGAAAACCAGTGCATAACACTCAGAGAAACCAGGATCTGCCTTAGTTATCAAAACTGAAGTAGATATCTTATTCACAAAGTGTTAGGTTCTGCTTAGTTATCAAAACTGAGGAAGATATTGCATTCACAAAGTGTTAGGTTTAAGCAGGGTTTTGACATTGATTGAAAGTGAAAACAAGGGCATAGTAGCCAATAAAAACCATATCTGGTTTGGATTTCAAACCTGAAGAGAATACTGAATTCACAGAGTGTTAGGAAAAACAATTTTTTGACACTTATTGTAAGTGAACACAAGTGCATAGGAGTGAACAAAACTGATATCTGGATTCGTTTCAGTCCTACATAAGAAAGCACATTCAGAGAGCATTATGTAAAATCAGTGTTTTGACATTGATTGTAAGTGAAAAGAAGGGCATAGCCATGAGTGAAAGCAGTGTATGTCTTAGTTTTCAGAAGAGATGAACATACTCCCTTCCCAGGTGTTAGGTAAAACTATGGTTTTGATGTTGTAAATGAAAACAAGGGCATAGCACTCAATAGAAGGAATATGTGTCTTAGTTTTCAAAACTGAATGTCATACTGTATTCACAGACCATGAGGTAAAATCATTGTTTTGACATTGATTTTAAGTGAAAACAAATGTACAGCATTCAATGGAACCAGTATCTTCCTTAGTTTTCAAAATTAAAGATCAAGGGCCGGCTGTATAGCCCAGTTGGTAGGGTGCCAGTTTACCACATGGGAGGCCCTGGGTTTGGTCCCCAGGCCTCCACAAAAGGGGAGACTGCCTTGAGAAGGCAAGCCAATGTGGGCAGGGCATGCTGTTGTGGGAGGGGCATGCTGCCATGGGCAAAGGCAAGCCCCCATGGGCAGGCAAAAAGCAAGCCCCTGCAGGCAAAGACAAGCCCCCGTGAGCAAGGGTGAACACCCATGAGCAGACGGGCCACCTCACTGGTGAGCTGACTCAGCAGGTCACCCCAGCAGGAGGAGACAAGCAGACACAGAGGAACACAGAGAAAAATGAACACAGCAAGAACAAGCAAAAAAGGGGGTGATATATAATAAATAAAAAATAAATCCTTAAAAAAATTAAAGATCATACTGCCTTCAGAGGATGCTAAGTAAAATCAGTGTTTTGACATTAATTTTAAGTGAAAACAACTGCATATCAGTCAATGAAACCAGGATCTGCCTTAGTTATCAAAACTGAAGAATATATCATTATCACAAAGTGTTAGGCTTAACCATGGATTTGACATTAATTGCAAGTGAAAAAACTGCATAGCAGTCAATGAAACCAGTTCCTGGCTTAGTTTTCAAAACCGAAGAACATACTGCATTCACAGATAGCTAGGTAAAGCCAGTGTTTTAACATTGATTGTAAGTAAATATAATTGCAGAGCAATCAATGAAACTAGGATCAGGCTTAGTCATCATGACTAGGAACTTATCACATTCCCAGAGCATTAGGTTTAAATAGAGTTTAGAATTGATTGTAAGTGAAAACAAGGGCATAACAGTTAATGAAAACAGAATCTTGCTTAGTTTTCAAAAGTGATGAACCTGAAGCATCACAGAGATTATAAAAAACAAGGGTTGACAATGATTGTAAATGAAAACAAGTGCATAGCCATCAATGAAACCAGTATCTGGCTTCATTTTCAAAACTGAAGCACATACTGCATTCACAGGATGTTAGATAAAACCAGGGTTTTGACACTGATTGTTTGTGAAAACAAGCCATAGCCTTCAATGAATCCAGTATCATGCTTCATTTTCTTACTAGGGAAAATACTGCATTTACTGCATGTTATATAAAACCAGTGTTTTCACACTGGTTGTAATAGAAAACTAGTGTATTGCAGTCAATGAAACCAGTATCTGTCTTAGTGTTCAAAACTGAAGAACATACTGTGTTCACAGAGGGCATGGTAAACCTGTGTTTTGACACTCAATGTCAGTGAATACAAGTGCATAGCAGTCAATGAAATGAGTATCTGTCTTAGTTTTCAAAACTAACATATCACAATCATAGAGTGTTAGGTAAACCAGGGTTTTGACATTGATTGTAAGGGAATGCAAGTGCATAGCACTCAATGAAACCAGTAAGTAGCTTAGTTTTCAAACCTGAATAATATACTGCATTGACAAGGCATTAAGTAAAAGCAGTGTTTTGACACTGATTGGAATAGAAAAGTAGGTGATAGTAATCAATGCAAACAGTATCTGTATTAGTTTTCTAAACTGAAGATCATACTGTTTCACATTGTTAGGTAAAACAAGTGATTTGACATTGATGGTAAGTGAAAACATGTGCACAGCAGTTAAGGAACTACTATCTCCTTAGTTTTCTAAACTGAAGATCATATTGCAGTCACAGACATTTAGGGAAAACGATGTTTGGACATTGATGTAAGTGAAAAATAGGTGAAAGACAGTCAATGAAACCAGGATAAGCATTATTTATCAAATTAGAACATATCACCTTCACAGAGTGTAGTTAAAACCAGTGTTTCAACATTCATTTTAAGTGAAAACAAGTGCATAGGAGACAATGAAATCAGTATCTGGCTTAGTTTTCAAAACTGAAGAACATGCTGCACTCACAGAGCATTAGGTAAAACCAGGGTTTGACACTGATTGTAAGTGAAAACAAGTACCTAGCAGTCAGAGAAACCAGTATCTGGCATAGTTTTCAAGACTGCAGAATATAGCCCATTCACAGAATGTTAGGTAAAAACGTTGATTTGACAGTGATGGCAAGTAAAAACAAGTGCATAGCCTTCAAAAAAAACCAGTATCATGCTTCATTTTCTTATTGAAGAAAATACTGCATTTACTGCAAGTTAAGGAAAACCACTGTTCTGACACTGTAAGTGAAAACTAGTGTGTAGAAGTCAAGGAATCTTGACTAATTCTGCCTTAGTTTTCAAAACTGAAGAACATACTGTGTTCACAGAGCACTTGGTAAAACCAATGTTTTGACATTAATGTCAGTGAAAACAAGTGCATAACAGTCAATGAAATGAGTATCTGGCTTAGTTTTCAAAACTGAAGGACATATCGCATTCACAGAGCATTAGATAAAACCAAGGTTTTGACATTGATTGTAAGGGAATAAAAGTGCATAGCAGACAATGAATCCAGTAACTAGCTTAGTTTTAAAAACTGAGTAATATGCTGCATTGACAGGGCATTAGGTAAAACTAGGGTTTTGACATTTATTGGAAGTGAAAAGAAGTGTAGTACTCAATGCAACCAATATCTAAATTAGTTTTCTAAACTGAATATCATACTGCTTCCACAATGTTAGGTAAAAGAAGTGATTTGACATTGACCTTAAGTGAAAATATGTGCATAGCTGTCAATGAACCAGTATCTCACTTAGTTTTCTATATTGAAGATCAAACTGCATTCACAGAGCTTCAGGTAAAATGGTGTTTTGACATTGATGTGAGTGAAAATGTGCATAGCAGACAATGAAATCAGTATCTGGCTAAATTTTCAAAACTGCAGTACATAGCACATTCACAGAGCTTTAAGTAAAACCAGTGAGTTGATATTGATTGTAAGTTAAAACAAGTGCATAGCCATCAAAGGAAACATGATCAGTATTCATTTACAAAATTGAAGATAATACTGCATTTCCAGAATGTTATGTAAAACAAGTGTTTTGACATTGAGTGTAAGTGAAAACAAGTGGTAGTAGTCAATGGAACCAGTATCTGGCTTAGTTTTCAAAACCAAAGTTCATACTGTATTCACATAGTTAGGAAAATCCATTGTTTCCACACTGATGGTAAGGGAATACAAGTGCATAGCAGTCAATGAAAGCTGTAAGTAGCTTTGTTTCCAAAATTGAAAAATATACTGCACTGACAAGGTGTTAGGTAAAACAAGTGTTTTGACATTGCCTGCAAGGGAAACCAAGTGCATATCAGTCAATGAACTAGTATCTCACTTATTTTTCTAAACTGAAGTTTATACTGCATTACCAGATGGTTAGGTAAAACCGTGTATTAACATTTGTTGCAAGTGAAAACAATGAATGGCAGTCAAGGAAACAGGGATATGCATTATTTATCAAAGTTGAAGAATGTATCACATTCACAGAGCATTAGGTAAAATCAGAAGTTACATTGAGGCTGAAAACAAGTGCATAGCTGTCAATGGAACCATGACCAGGATTCCTTTTTAAAACAGAAGAATATACTGCATTCCCAGATCATTATGTAAGACAAGTGTTTTGACATTGACTGTAAGTGAAAACAAGTGCATAACACTCTATGGAACAAGTTCATACTGCATTCACAGAATCTTAGGAAAAAACAGTTTCCACACTAATTGTAAGGGAAGAAAAGTGCATAGCAGTCAATGAAAAATGTGTCTGGCTTAGTTTTCAAAACAGAAGAGTGTAATGGTTTGAGTTTGATTTAATTATGAATTCCAAAAATATAGATTAGATTATGTTTGTAAGCTGGTCTGTTCATCTGGGCATGATTGAGTTGTGAGTAGGGCGTTAACTGCCACATCAGTGAGACATTGAGCCCCGCCCCTCAGTGGGCATGGTCTCAAGTATGGAAGGCTAGATAAGAGGTAGCAGAGAGAAGCAGATTGAGAGAAGAGATTTGGAGAAGCAGATTTGAGAAGCAGTTCTGGTGTTGGAGTGAGCCGATCGCCGGATAGGCTACAGCTGGCCTTGTGGAGAGACGCAACGCAGAGAGTCTCATAATCTTCAGCTGAACTCATGAAGGAAACAGAAGCTAAGCCTGGAGAGAAATGCAGCCCCGGGAACAGAGGAACCCGAAAACCTGAACCCTGGAGACGTTGGCAGCCATCTTACGACAACACGTGGACTTGGGTATGGGAAGAAATTTATGCTTTGTGGCCTGGTAACTGTAAGCTTCTACCCCAAATAAATACCCTTTATAAAGACCAACCAATCTTTGGTATATTTCAAAAGGCACACCTTTGGCTGACCAAAACAAAGAGCATACTTCATTCACAGAGCATTTGGTAAAACCAGTTTTGACATTGATTGCAGTGAAAACAAGTGCATATAAATCAATAAATAAAGGATCTGCATTAGTTATTAAAACTGAAGTACATATCACATTCACAGAATGTTAGTTTTAAGCAGAGTTTTGACATTGATTGTAAGTGAAAACAAGTGCATAGTAGAAAATGAAAATGGGGGCTGGCTGTAGCACAATGGCTAGGGCTCTGGCTTACCACATGGGAGGTCCTGGGTTCAGTTCCCCGGGCCTCCTCAAGCAGGCAGACTGCCTTGAGAAGGCAAGCTGCCACAGGCAGGACAAGCCCCCATGAGCAGGGCAAGACACCGCACGGTGAGCTGACTTGGTGGGTCACTGCAGCAGGGGGAGATAAGCAGACACAGAAGAATGCAAAAATGAACACAGTGAGAACAAGCAGAAAGGGGGGATGTATAATGAATAAAAAAATAAATCTTTAAAAAAAAAAAAGAAAATGAAACCAGTACCTGGCTTACTTTTCAAAACTGAATATCATAATGCATTCAATGAGAGTTAGGTAAAACCAGGGTTTTGACATTGATTTTAAGGGAAAACAAGTGCATAGCAGTCAATGAAACCAGTATCTGGCCTCGTTTTCAAAACTGCAGAACATAGCGCATTCACAGAGCATTAGGTTTAACCAGTTTTTTGACAATATTGTATGTGAAAAGAGTGCAAGGAGTCAATGAATCCAGATTCTGACTTAGAATTCAAAACTGAAGAACATAATGCATTCAGTAATCTTTAGGTAAACAGTTGTTTTAAAATTGGTTGTAAGTGAAAACAAGTGCATAGCAGTCAATGCAATCAGTGTCTTGCTTATTTTCAAAACTTAAGAACATACTACATTCACAGAGCATTATGAAAAAACAGTGCTTGACATTGATTTAAGTGGAACTAAGTGTATATTAGACAATGGCACCATTGTCTGGTTTTGTTTTCAAAACTTACACACATACTGCATTCACAGGGCATTAGGAAAAACCAGGGTTTCAACATTGATTGTAAGTGAAAATAAGTGAAAAACAGTCATTTGAAGGAGGACATGGCTTACTTTTCAAAACTGCAGAACATAGCTTATTCACAAGATGTTAGGTAAAACTAGTGAATTGAAATTGATTTTAAGTGAAAACAAGAGCATAGCCATCAATGAAACCAGGATCTGGCTTCATTTTCAACAATGAAGCACATAGTGAATTCAGATGACATTGGGTAAAACCAGTTTTCTGACACTGTAAGTTAAAACAAGTGCATAGCACTCAATGAAACCAGGACCTGCCTTTGGTATCAAAATTGAAGAACATATTGCATTCACAATGCTTTTGCTTTCAGCAGGGTTTTGACAATGATTGTAAGAGAAAACAAGTGCATAGCATTCAATGAAAACTGTATGTGGTTTTGTTTTCAAAACTGAAGTAAATACTGAATTCACAGGGTGTTAGGTAAAACAGGGCTTTGGCACAGATTGTAAGTGAAAATAAGTTAATAGGAATGAAATAAACCAGTGTCTTGCTTAGTTTTCAGTCCTGCAGAATATAGCACATTCAGAGAGCACTAGGTAAAACCAGGGTTTTGACATTGATTATAAGTGGAAAGAAGGGCATAGCCACCAGTGAAAGCAGTATCTGGCTTAGTTTTCAGAACGGGTGAACATACTGCATTCACAGGGTGTTATGTAAAACTAGTGATTTGACATAGAGTGTAAGTAAAAAAAATTGCAGAGCCATCAACAGTACTAGTATCTGGCTTAATTTTCAAAACCAAAGAACATACTGCCTACACAGGGTGTTGGGTAAAAACAGTGTTTTGACACTGATTGTAAGGGAAAAGAAGTGTATTATCAGTCAATGAAATGAGTACCTGACTTAGTTTTAAATACTGAGGAGCATACTTTATTCATAGAGCACTTGGTAAAACCAGTGTTTTGACATTGATTGCAAGTGAAAATGAGCACATAGCATCAATGAATACAGGATCTGCCTTAGTTCTCAAAATTGAAGTACATATTGCATTCACAGAGCATTAGTATTTTTTTTGTTACATATCCCCCCTTTCTACTTGTTCTTGCTGTGTTCATTTCTGCATTCTTCTGTGTCTGCTCTGTCTCCCCCCATTGTGGTGATGCACTGAGTCAGCTCACCATGAAGCAGCTCTGCTTCCATTCATGGGTGGCTCTGCTTCCATTCATGGGCAGCTCTGCTTCTGTTCACAGGCAGCTCTGCTCTGTTCATGGGTGACTTACCCTGCCTGTGGTGGCTTTGCCCCTGCCCATAGTGGCTCTTCCCCACCCATGGTGGCTTGCCCTTCTCAAGGTGGTCTGCCTGCCCAGAGAGGTCCCCAGGAACCGAACCTGGGGCCTCCCATGTGGTGAACCAGTGCCCTATCCACTGGGCTACAGCCGGCCCCCAGCAGAGCATTAGTTTTAAGCAGGGTTTGACATTGATTGTAAGTAAAAACAAGTGCATAGTAGTCAGTGAAACCAGTATCTGGCTTATTTTCAAAACTGAAAAAATTTCTGAATTCACAGAACATTGGGAAAAACCACGGTTTTGTCACTGATTGTAAATGAAAACAAGTGCCCAGCAGTTAAAGAAACCATTATCTGGTATAGTTTGCAAAACTGCAGAACATAGCCCTTTCACAGAGAGTTAGGTACAAACATTGATTTGACAGTGATGGGAAGTAAAAACAAGTGCATAGCCTTCAATGAAACCAGTATCATGCTTCATTTTCTTAGTGAAGAAAATACTGCATTTACTACATGTTAATTTGACACTGATTGTAGGTGAAAAATAGTGTATAGCACTGTTTTGACATTCAATGTCAGTGTAAACAAGTGCATAGCAGTGAATCAAACCAGTATCTGGCTTAGTTTCAAAACTGAAGAACATATCACACCACAGAGCATTAGGTAAAACCAGAACTTTGACATTGCTTGTAAGGGAAAACAAGTCCATAGCAGTCAATGAAACCAGAAATTAGTTTTCAAAAGTGAATAACGTACTGCATTGACAGGGTGTTAAGTAAAACCAGGGTTTTGACACTGATTGGAAGATAAATTCATACTAGTCAAAGCAACCAGTATCTGGATTAGTTTTCTAAACTTAAGATCATACTGCATTCACATTTTTAGGTAAAACAAGTGATTTGTCATTGAGTACAAGAGAAAAAAAATGCATATCAGTCAATGAACCAGTATTTCACTTAGTTTTCTAAACTGAAGTTCATAGTGCTTTCACAAAGATTTAAGCAAAACTGTATTTTGACATTGATGTGAGGGAAAACAAGTGAATGGCAGTCAATGATACCGGGATATGCATTATTAATCAAATTTGAAGAACATATCACATTCAGAGAGAGTTAGGTTTATACAGGTTTTGTCATTGATTATAAGTGAAAAAAGTGCATAGCAGTCAATGAAATCAGTATCTGGCTAAATTTTCAAAACTGCAGAACATAGCACATTCACAGAGTATTAGGTAAAAGCAGTGAATTGATATTGATTGTAAGTTAAAACAAGTGCATAGCCATCAAAGAAATCATGATCAGAATTCATTTTCAAACCTGAAGAATATACTGCATTCCCAGAATGTTAGGTAAAACAAGTGTTTCAACATTGAGTGTAAGTGAAAGCAAGTGCTTAGCACTCAATGAAACCAGTATCTGTATTAGTTTTCAAAACAGAAGATCATACTGCATTCACAGAGTGTTAGGTAAAACCATGTTTTGACATTGAGTGTAAGTGAAAACAAGTGATAGCAGTCAATGGAACCAGTATCTGGCTTGGTTTTCAAAACCAAAGTTCATACTGCATTCACACAGCATTAAGAAAAACCAAATTTCCACACTGAATGTAAGGGAAAACAAGTGCATATGAGTCAATGAAATCAGTATAAGGCTTTGTTTTCAAAAGTGAAGATATATCGCATTCACAGAGCACAAACACGGGTTTTACCAGTGTTTTGACATTATTGTAAGTGAAAAAAAGTGCAGGCAGTCAATGAAATCAGATTCTGACTTAGAATTCAAAACTGAAGAACATAATGCATTCAGAGATCTTTAGGTAAAGCATGTGTTTTTATAGAGATTGTAAGTATAAACAAGTGCATAGCTCTCAATGGTTATAGTATGGGTCTTAGCTTCAAAACTGAAGATCATAATGATGTCACAGGGCTTTAGGTAAAACCATTGTTTTGACATTGATTGTAAGTAAAAATAAATGCATGGCAGTCAATGCAAAAAGTATCTAGCTTCTTTTCTTTTTCTTTTAAAAGATTTATTTATTTTATTACATATCTCCCCTTCCCCCCGTTGCGGCAATGCGCCAAGACTTGGTCACTGCACAGGCGTGACTTTCCCTGCTTGTGGG
>PVKH010001989.1:0-28486 GCA_004027955.1 Chaetophractus vellerosus
CCTCTACTTTTTAAATATGTTCAGGAGGCAGGTGGGTGAATAGTTTGTCTCTACTCTGACAAGTTGACTAACAAAATAAATAAAAGTTTTGGGATGCTGCAGGGATTGAGGAAAGCAATATTTTGGTTACAAATCTCAAATCCTGACCCTCAGGTTCAACAAGTGCCACTTAAGATTAACTATCAATTTCCTAAGACTCAGCACAGAGAATAATTTTATCTTTGTATTGGTAAGATAATATATTGAATCACTGTATCAGTGATAAAACACATCCTTTTTATATTCTTTTTATGCTGTTTCTGTTAATTAATGGTTAACATTGCTTATGACCAACCTAACTGAAATCCATTATGTAAAATAACCATCAGCTGTCTTCCCACCAGAATGTCAGTTCCACGCGAGTTAGTATTAGTTTTCATTCTGAGATCTGTGCCTGGCTTGCAGTAGGTGCTCAAAAAAGGTATTAATAAACAAATGAATTAATTAATTAGTAAGTTCTTTAAAAGGAAAACTAACCAAACTTTCTGCAAATGGACATGCAAAGATATGAAAAATCAACAGCCACCAAAAAGTTAAAGGAAGATACACATTCCAGGATTCATTTGACCACCAAAGCTAACTTAAGCAGCAACTAAATCTTCATATTACAATTACAACATTCTTTTTCAACAAAGTGCTTGCTCCTTTTCCATTTTGCCCTTTTTCCTGGAATCTCTCAACAGGTTATGCCTTGTTTTCTTAGTCTCCTTTGCATAAGAGACTTCTACAACAAATCCTCTGTTCATTTTTGTAGAAACACCAAACAAATGGTTAAGGAGATCAAATTCATTATCATAAAGGTTATAAGAAGGCTGTCAGCAGACACACAGATTAAGCTCTTATAAATTTGTATTAGTATTACTTCATGACATGAACTAAAAAAGAATGCCAAGACTTCATTATTTCCTTTCAATGTTTTTTACTTTGTACTCAGATGCTCTCAGAATTCATTTCAAAATATCAAATCTCAGATTCACCAAAGTAGCAATTTCTAACAATCCTACATTGATTCAATCAAACCACTCTTTTCACTGGTACTTTTATTAAACTTATCTTCTACATGGATCCTCTAAAATCTAGGCAAAAAGTACTAGAACAATGGTAATGTTAATTTAAAGGATGAGGATGAAGGAACTTGATCATCCAATCCTTTTTCCCCCTAATGTTTTTAAAATACTTACGATTCATTTAACATACTCTATGCCTGTTCTAAGCTGAAAAGTTACTGAATTAGAATTAACTGCATCAAATCCAAACTGTTTATATCTTTTTCCTATTTGTTATTTAAACATTCATACTAAAACTTTTAAAAATTATCAAGTCAAAGCTAATATGATTTCATATATCACTTATAGTTTACATTACATTCCATAAACAACATAAAGCCCAAGTATATAAACCCACTAGATTCTCTTCATGGAATTTTCCTTTAAATTCACAAAAGTAAAAAGTCTAATTTAAAAACTCAAAGAACACTATAGATTTAATAAACAGATTAACTTACTGAAAAAATCTTTAAAGACGCTTAACCAATCCATTTTGGAAAAAAATCCCGTGTTCTCTTTTGTCAGTTTGTTACACAGCTCAGGATAACTCCCAGTGAGCTTCCTGGTCTGTTCTGCAACACTGAAAATTCCCACACCCAATCCATGTGACTTGGCCCACACCCAGACAACAGTGTTTTTCTGAAGCTTCCCTCTTTCCAAAACTTCTTTCCCCTCAAACTACAAAAGAATCTGTGAAACAAGTATATAAAGATGGCCACAAATGTGACATTATTATTCAGTTATTTTGCAAGAAGCTTTAAAGCATGTATTTTGTTAATAATTAAAAGTATATTTATGCAGCCAACCTTTCTTTTTCCTCCTTTTCCTTCTTAACTTTCAAAATGTCTCCACCATCACAGCAATTATTAAAACAAATTAACTAGCTACATGGGACATTTAAGTTACCAAAAAGAAGTGCAGTAATTCTGAGAAAAGGGAGAAGGTTGACTGATGCAAAAGCTGGATTAAAATCATCATCACATTGTCAAACTATAGATCACCAACTTAGAATATTAAGCACTCTGGAATGCTAACTGTAATATAAAAATAAAGTTAACAGACTTTCTAGAACTTAAAAGATATAAAGCCTTGATAAAATTGTCTTCATAATATAGAAAACAGTAAGGAAAGCTTCCCAGGAGTATTAAAAAATAGTAAAAACTGTATCTAATTTTGCTTTTAAAATTTATATCTAGTAATATCTCAAACTAGGATATTTTTCCTCTTTGCACTATGATGTTTAGCTTTTTTCACTATCTTTTGTTAACTAACTAGCACATATGTCCTAGACCCAGGATATCCACAAAAAAGTCAAGGTATAGCCTTAGTCTTTTCTGTGCCTTCACCACTATCAGACATATATTCTTGATAAAAAGTTTCTTAAATTGCCCCACTAGATCTAATCAACATGTTTTAAATAAATGTCCAATGTTTATAAAACCAGAAGTATTCCTGATCCTAAATCTGGTCTATTCAACTGTTTAAGGAAATCTCTTTCTGATTCGGCTTCCATTTAAAAACTAAAAATAATGCTCTTACTTGCAAAACCTGAAAAAAATCTTACCTAAGACACAATTGAATGTAATGGTGAAATTTAGATTAATAATTCCACTTATTAAATCATCTTTACAACACTGAAAAATGTTTTTAGCTCAGAAAACAACATTTTAACGTTGTATATCTTAACTCTGAATTGTACCATATTTTAGTTTTTGCTATTTTATAATGGTTAAAAACATTAAAGATTTGCCTTCTATTGCTAATAATTAAAATGACACTCTAGAATAACAATGATGAATAAGAAATGAAAACTAATGTAAGGCAATTTACTCAGTAATATTTCATACTTGTTCCCAAACTATCTTTGCAAGGAGAATTTTCTTTCTCTTCCCAAGCACCATTAAGCAACAACATGCCTGCCTAAGTACAAAATGAAATTCTGTCCCTCCCAATTCCTTCCTGTGAGCCAAGAGACTGTAAAAAAAAAAAAAAAAAAAAAAAAACCAGACCAGTCCTCACCCATGTACATTTCTTTCCTATCAGTTCTGCCAAGCTCAGTGGGAAGCAGACCCCACTGTATCTGGCCCTAATGTAGTGCAAGTAAAAAACTATACCTTAGAGGAAGAAAGAAGGGAAAAAAAGAAAAAGTGGGAAAGAGATCAGCGCTATAGGTGCTCATCTGCAGTAACAATCCAGTTTAAAACTCTTATCAAATGAAAGAATGATACGATGGTTTGTTTTACAGAATTAAGTTCAAAATGTAAACCATTAGATGTTAAAAATACAGGAATGTGCCACGTAAGGTTGCCTTGATGTCAAGGAGACAATCCTGCATCCCTCTCACTTATCCTTGCTTCAATTAGAGGCAGAATACAAAGTCAGAGTCAATTCTACTCATTAGCCCTACTCTGGCTTAACCCTTGAACTCAGGCCAGTCTACCTGCCCTAGACTTACAGAAACTGCCACCTAATAACATTTATGACCTTCACCAGCCCCCTGACTCTAAAACTGTCTATAAGGCAAACTTACCTTGCCTAGTTGGAATTCTAGTTCCTGGCCTTTTCAAGCCAATTTTGCCCAATACTGTCAAAATTTTGTATGAAGAACCAAGCTTCAGAATCCATTTATTAGGAAGTTTTGTTTGTATGTGTGTTTGCATAAAACAACTTACCTAAGGTATCCTTTAGATTTTTTACAATAGATGCTTTCCGAGCACTGTTTTTCCTTTCCACATAGTTAGAAGGCACAAAACCAGTTTTATTCATGGAATTTCGAACTCGCCACCAGGACTTAGAATCATCCAGAAGCCATAATCTCTCATTCTTCTTAATATCCAGCTCTTGTTCTTGTTGGGCCACATAATCAAATTTGGCTACTACCACCACTTCTTCTGCCATTTTTCAGCAGCGTCAGCACTGTAAGCACATAGAAAATATTTTTATATAAGGCTAAAGTATCAGTCATCCCCATGCTTTTCACAAGACACACACACCTAAAAACCTAAGAACATTGAAAGGTTGAAAATAAAAATATAGGGGAATGAAATACACCAGGCAAATACTAACCAAAAGATAGATGGTATAGCTATAGTACTATCACACAAAAGGACTTTAAAGCAAAAACCATCACTGGTAATAAAGAAATTCACTAGACAAAGATAAAAGGTTCTAGTCAACAATTTAAATTTAAAATAACATAACTTCATAACAGAACCACAAAGAGAAATGGACAAATCCAGTGTCACAGAAGGCAATTTTTAACACATCACAATAATAAAAAAGATCAAGGAGACAAAAAATAATTGTTAGCAAAGAACTGACACCACAACCAATACATTTGATCTAATAGACAAAGTGAAGAACTTTACTTCCAACACTTAGAGAATACAAATGGAATATATATAAAAGTCAATCAAATGCCAGGTCATAAAGTCTCAACAACTTTCATACAATTGGTAGCCAATAACCATATACTCAGACAACAATTTAAAAAAGAACACTTCTAAAAATTCAAGTCAAAGATGAAATCTTAATAGAATTTTAAAACTACTTAAAATGGAACGATAATAAAATAACTATAATCTAACCTTGGGGAGGGAGCAAAATGAGCACATAGAGGGAAAATTTTCGATTTAAATGGCTACCTTAAAACATTAGAAGAGCTAAAATAAATCAATCAAGTGAACATTTATCTTAAGAAGTTAAAATAATCCAAAGAAGAGTGAAAGGAAGGAAATAATAAAAACAGAATTTACTGAAACAGAAAACAAAGACATACCAGAAAGCTTCAAACAAAACAAAAACGTCATTCTGTCAAGACTTTTATAATTGACATACTTCTGGCAAGACCAATCAAGGAAAAAAAGTAAAAGCACACCGAAACACCAATATTGAAAAGGGAATAACAATTAGAGATGTTGCATACAAAAGATATGGTAATATTATAAACTTTACCAACAAATCTGAAAATAGGTGAAATGTACAAATTTACATAAAAATAAAGATAACAATAGTAATAACATTGAAACAGTTATTAAGAAATCTTACCATAATGAAAACATAAGGGCCAAATGGTTATATAGGCTAACTCTATTAAAATATAAGGAACCAGTAATTCCAATTTATATAAACTCTTTTAGAACAAAGAAAGGAAAAATTACAAACCAATCTCACTCCTGAACCTAAATTAGCACTCTAGGCTTTACTCAGACAGACTGTCTTACATAAACAGCTATCCCTGGCTTAGCAAGCAAATAAATTCAGCTTTCTCCTTTGGATATTGACTAACAGTCTCTTCTTTCTACTATGAAGCAAGTTCTTCAGTGATCCCAGGGAAAGTTATTTAATCTATTACACAGTGTTTACCCTGCTGAAAAGAAGACCCAAATATGTACAGCAGCAAAACAACTACAGAAACTAAAATGGTAAATGATGTGGTACTCAAGAAACAAAAGGAAGTGGACAATGACATGGGAAAGTCGCATTTTTTATTCTTGGAAAAATGTTACATGGTCACAGAAACAACCAAATTTCCTTGTCAGTTATACTGTTACTCTGAGGCTTCTCTGAAAGTACATGCAGCCAGCTGCAGGTCAAAGACAAAAGGAAGAGGAAGAAGAACAAGGACAACTTTATACAAGTAGCAAGACAAGTATATAAATTATGTTCTACCTGTCAATCAACATAACCCTGATAAGAAAGTGAAGATGGAACATGGTCAAAACAATGTCTCAACAGACAGGGTCTTTTGAACACCATGAACCTTTATATAGCTACATACTTCCATGGGATATAAATGTGTCCACCTGGCCACAAGTATGTTTTCTGCATACACCAGAGGCCCTCACAGTAGAGCTAACAAAATATTAAACTTCCCTCCTAGGGAAGTCCTGCTACTTTCTTAAATAAGATGGCAAAAAGCTCTGGAATATATAAGCCTTGCTTAATAAAAGAAAACAGTGTAATAACCAAGCCCTTGATCTTAAAGCTTACACTTATTATCCCTGTAATAATGAAATTAAGCCTAATTATGATTAATGCCTCAGAGCATTAATTAAAACTTCTTTGTTATTCAAATGTGGCTCGCTCTAAGCCAAACCCTACAATTAAACTCACTACCTTTCCCCCGCACATGGGACATGACTCCCAGTGATGTGCCTCCCTGGCACCAAGGGATTATTACCAAGTGTTCATCAGCGATCCATTTGGAGAAAGACATTGATCAAAAGGGGGAAATAGTAAATAAAACAGAGTTTATATGGCTAAGAAATTTCAAAGTGAGTCAGGATATCATTCCAGACGTTACACTTATTCAGGTCTCAGCCAGAATTCACAAACTGCCACAGTAAACAAAACCTCAAATGAAAGTGCTCCTGAGGGCCTCAGGGATGTCCAGACACCATAGGCAAGCCACACGGTCACGTGAAATCAACACCCCCTCAGCGGGCTCTATCTGAGATATATAAAAGCTTTTTCCCCGATATAACATAGTTATACTCATTTATAAATCCCCTAATCATGATTCTTCTACTTCTTTTATTTGAACCAATAATTTTCAATTTACTTGTGTATATATTTCTCAAAGACATAAAGCCTTCAGATTGTTCCTACGCCAGTTGAGCCCTGAAACCCACCAGATATGTGGCCAGCTCCTACTCTCCACGTCTTCATGCCTGCCCTGGACATTTAAAAAACCAATGATGACAAACAAGCTCCATGCCCCGCCCAAAGGAGAATCTTCAACTACAAGCAAAAGAATTCCATTCCTCTGCCCCATAATATCTACATCCCTTCTCAGTCAGAAGCAGAGTGGACATCATCCCAAATCCCTCAAGAATGAGGAATGAACAAAAACAAGGGGGGAAAGGATTGTGGGAAGATGGCAACCAACTAACAGGCTGTATGCTCTCACAAAAACAATGGAGAAAGAGCCAAAAGCTGTCCAAGGGACCTGCTTTGGGGGTCAGCAGGCCAGGACAGTGCTATACAACTCTCAGGAGGGTGAGGGACAGAGAGATGAAGAAGCAGAAATGACAAATGTGAGTTACCAAGACCCCATGGTAGGAAGGGCTCCCCTCCCCCACCTGCAAAATATTTAGCTGGGGTAAAACCCCTGGCTCACTGCAGCCAACTGAGAGGGGTACAGACACCTTCTTCCCTGTAAGCTGTTTCAAGGGAAAAGGGAGTGAAGGTAGGGGTAATTTTCTTCAGTGAATTCAGCCAGCAGAGCCCGCTTTTAATCTCTGATCTGGAGATTCAACACAGGAACACAGGAACACAGGAAAGTCGAGACTGAAACACCTCTGTGGATAGGTGCTCCGACTAGCACCACCTGCTGGCCAGTCTGGAAAATGCATGGACAAACACTGCATTCTTTGTATCCAAACCCTGGGAGAAAAATCTCTGCCCCACTATTGATTCCCTGGCCTGATTCTGAAAACTTAAGCAAGGCAATTTTAAAGACTGAGAATAAGCTAAACCAAATATCAAGCTGTGAAAAAAAATATTCAAGAAATTGGCCATCAGAGTAAAATCACCAATATATTCAGATGCCTAGACATCAGCAAAAACTTACAAGCCATACTAGGAAACAGGAAGAGATGGCCCAGCCAAAAGTACAAACCAAATATCCTGAAGAGATACAGGATTTAAGACAATTAATCAATGATAATCACAGCTCTCCTAAATCAATTTAAAGAATTGAAAGAAAATATGACTAAAGAGATAAAGGATATTAAGACGACACTGGGTGAGCATAAAGAACAATTTGAAAGTATTCAAAGAAAAGTAACACACCTTATGATTGAAAGACACTATGGATGAGATTAAAAATGTATTAGAGACACTTAAGAGCAGATTTGAATTGCTTGTAGACAGAATTAGTGACTCCGAAGACGGAACATCTGAAATGGAAAAGAGAGAACAGAAAGTGAAGAGACTGGAAAAAACAGAACAGTCTCAGGAAATTGAATGACAACGCGAAACACAAAAATTTGCATTATTGATGTCCTAGAAGAAGAGAATGGAAGAGGGGCAGAAAGAATATTTGAGGAGACAATGACCAAAAACTTCCCAACCCTATGAAGGACATAATTATCAATATCCAAGAAGGACAACGCATACCGAACAGAATAAATCTGAATAGACCTATCCCGAGACATCTAGTATTCAGAATGACAAATCTCAAAGTTAAAAAGAGGATTGTGAAAGCAGCAAGAGGAAAGGAAAGCATCTTTCCTCTTATTGGTAAGATTAAGTGTCGACCTCTCATCAGAAATCACAGAGGAGAGAAGAAAGTGGTATGATGTATTTAAGGTACTGAAAGAAAAAAACTGCCAGCAAAGAATTCTGTATCTGGCAAAGGTGCCCTTCAAAAATGAGGATGAGTTGAAAGTTTTCACAGACAAACAAAAACTGATAGAATATGTTACCAAAAGACCAGATTTACAAGAGATATTAAAGGGGGTACTGCAGCCTGAAAGGAAAAAACAAGAGAGAGATTTGGAGAAGAGTATAGAAATGAAGATTATTAGGAAGGATAAACTAAAGGATAAGAAGATAGACAATAGAATGGTATGACAACAGAGAACTGAAGGACAAAATGGATGAAGTAATGTCTTAACAGTAATAACACTGACGTTAATGGTCTGAACTCCCCAATAAAAAGACATAGACTGAGAGAATGCATTTAAAAAATATGAGCTGTCTATATGTTGTCTATAGGAGACCCACCTCAGATATAAGGACACAACCAGGTTAAAAGTGAAAGGCTGGAAAAAGGTAGTCCATGCAAACAGTAACCAAAAAAGAGCTGGAATAGGCCAGATAAATGTAAAATAACAATATTATAGTATGTGAACAATAATTACTCAGTGCAACTGGCAAACTGTTCCTGTGATCAGTATTCTGAAATTTTCTTCATATAAAATAAACACTTGCTTTTAACTGAGGAGGACTGGAGAATAGATCTATTTTTGGATACTTCATTTTTCTTTAATCCTTTCTTATTCATACTCTTTAATTAAAGTAATCTATCTGGATCAATAATGATTTAGCATGACTACACTGAACAAGATTTTGAGTTTTTCTGCCTCATAAAATTATGAGTTGACAAACTGTTATCTGCTGTAATTCTTTCCAAAAGGATGTGAAGAATTCCCAAATAGGAATTTGATTATCTAGAAAGAATTATGGCCTAAATGAAAATTAAATAACTAAACCAATAATTTATTTCATTCTTAGAGATTATTATGTCCAATAGTTAGAGTTGGAATATACAAATTAGAATTATGATATAATTAATTTCTATTATATTTGAATTATTATTTACAATTATAAATATTTGTTGCTATGCTATTTTTTAATAATTGATTATATTAAATCTAACCTGGCCTTGCATACTCTTTTAAAATTTGTAATTTCTTTCCATCTATTTTTCTATTTATTTTATAATAAAAGGCTTTTTAACAGCTAAAAAAAAAAGGCCATTGATTATACACTTTGGATAGATCATATGGTATGTGACTGTATCTCAACAAATCTGCTTAATAAACAAATAAATAATTGTTCAAGAATAGCCAGAAATAGCAGCTATGTACAGCAGGGGAAACAGAGATTGAGAGGTGAGGAATTTTCTTGTTTGCTTGTTTATTATTACTATTATTGAAATAATTAAATGCTTTAATAATGATTGAAGTGATGAACACATAACTATGTGATTATACCAGACACCACTGACTGTACACTTTGGATAAATTGTATGCTTTATTAATATGAATCAATAAAACTGACTTATTTTTAAAAAATAAGGTAGGAGTGTAACTGCTCACTAAAGTAGATTTAATGTCATTGTAGCTGTTATCTTGTGTTAACTGAGAAACTTGTAATATTCATATAAAAATAATTTTTTATATAAATAAGAATGATGCACAGAGAGAAATCAGAAAAAAATTCTTGCAATTTTTCTATGTTTGAAAAATACTTCAAAATAAAAAGTTATAGCCAAGCCTCAAGAATTTAATGATATCTGGTATGAAAAATTACAACAATGGGCACCTTTCTCAGAAACTGAGAAGCTAGAAGCAGAGATATTTTTTCAGGGATACTTGGGCACTGACTGCTTCCTTCCCTTTGTACATCCACCTCCCCCATTTTCTCTGTAATTAACACAATTTAATTCTAGACCCAATGGAATTTCTTTTGCAACTTGACAAGCTGATTTTAATAAGTAAACATGCAATACATGTAAAGACTATTTTGGAAATAATGAGATTTGGTATAATGACATTATAGGTTGATTATCCAGCATTTTCTATTTTCCTAACAGCATCCCAATTATCTTTCTAACAGCCACCATTCTAGTATTATTTTAGCCTTGCAACTTGAGAGACTGATCCAAGCTTCAAAGAGATGGCTGGATTATTTAAAGCCCTGCCAGTATATTAGCATTACTTAAAGAGCTTCTAAAAAAAATATAGGAACTAGGGCCCCACTTCAGAGATTCTAATCAGTCTGGAGGGTCGCCCAAGCATCAACATTTTTTAAAGCTTCATGACTCTAATGTAGAGCCACGGTTCAGAAGCCAATCACGGCAATCTCTCCCCTTAGTTTGTTCACATTAATCCAATTAAGGCCAATGGGATACAGGGTTCGGTATGTTAGGAGCTTCTAGCAAAAGTTTCCCAGCTCTTGAGAAACACAGTAGGCAACTGTCTCTGGATTTTGTCATGAACAGGTGTGAGGCCTGGAACTACGGCAGCTATCGACAGAAAATAAAGCTGACAAGTAAGAGAAGAACTACTAGGATATAGAAACAAAGCTGCTAAAACAAGCACGAAAGCCTTCCTTCTGAACTTCCAGTTCCTTGGGCCAAAAATTTCCTTACTGTGTAAGACAATTTTACCTGGGTTTTCTGTTCTTTTCAGCACAGTTCCCAACATAGGCCAACATACTCTGACAGATATCAAAATAGACTAAAATGTGAACGTAATTAAAATAATACGATACTGGCACATAAACAAATAGATCAATGGAATATAGATTGAGATCCAGAAACATACAAATACATACTGATGTTTTAGAAGCCCTTGTCTCTAATACACCACCTCTGAGTTTCAGTTAAGACCTTTTAAAAGTAGATGAAGTACTCAAAACACTGGTGATACAACCTGAATACAGAATAAATTTTTGCGATCTTCCCACCCCAGCCCTCCCTCAACCTTTTACAAAGGACTCACTCACACTTAATGCAAAGTGAGTAATTTTTTAAAGTGGCTTTCTTTGGCGAGTCTTTCCAAAGCAATCAAATTAGTTTTCATAAAAACAACTCTCTTTTAGCACATGTTCATTATATAATATATAAAATTATAGTAAGAAACACACCTAGAAGAAACAATCTTAGAAGTATTACACAACTGACTCTTGGTAAGCAGATCCAGCTCAAGTGGTAACAGTAGAAATGTGTAAAGGATATCAGGGTGAATGTTTTCTAATGGAGGGGTGTACTGGATTGAGTAGTGTCCCCACAAAATTTATATCTGCCTCTAACCTGTAAATATGGCCTTATTTGAAAATAAGGTCTTTGCAAATATAATCAAGTTAAGAGGATATCATAGTGGGATAGGATGAGCTCTAAATCCAATGACTGGTGTCATTATAAGAAGAGAGAAATCTGGACAAAGAGACAAAGACACAGAAGGAAGACCATATGACAACAGAGGCAGAGACTGGAGTGATACAGGTACAAGCCAAGGAATGGCAAGGATCCTGACAACCACCAGAAACTAGGAACAGGCAAGAAATGATTCTTCCCTAGATCCTTTAAAGGAAACATGGCCCCGCCAAAACCTTGATTTCAGACTTCTATTCTCCAGCAACTGTAAGAAAATTAATTTTTGTTGTTTTAAGCCACCCAGTTTGTGGCAATTTGTTATGGCATCCATAGTAAAGTAATACCAAGGGGATAATTAGCAAAAGCAAGTTAGTTAAGTAACTTCAGCTCTTTGTATATACACATAACAACATGTAAGAATTTCCTATATGACAGGGGCGGCATTTTAAATCATGGGAAAGAATGGGTTATTCAATAACTGATACCAAGACAAATGGCTATCTCTTTAGGACAAAAAAACAGTGCCGTTTGTCACACAATACACAAAAGTATATTATTAGACTGAGAACTTTCGTTGCCAGGATGATGGAGTAAATGTAATTTTTCCCTATTCCTCCAGGTAAATACAACCAAAGAGGCCGGACATTACATATAAAACAGACATCAAATAACTCTGAAAGGTGAAAAGAAAAAGGCAGACTGGCTAGAGATCTCAGACCCCAAGAAACAATATGGTGATGAATTCCCAGGATTTTATTTTTGCCTCATATATCCTGGCCATGTTGCTGAACACTGGCAACCTAGAAATAACAATGGGCACAGATGCAAATAACAAAAGAAACCTGCGACTACCAGCCAAAGGACCAAAAAAGTGGCAGCCTGGCAAAAAGTAAACTTTTAGACAAAAATTGCTCTACTCCAGCCAACCACCACAGAAAATACTGTGGCCCCATCAATGTCTACAAAGGCTAATTGGGAAGCTGGGACTTCTACCATTACAAGGCTTTAAAGGAAGTACCCCAACATCTCTGCCAAGTGGTAAAAGGCCAAGTTAGGGAGACAGGACTTTCACCCTGCTGGCCAGAGTGTAATCAGCAAGGATATAAAAGAACACCATCAACAACCAACAGGATTTAATTGACATTTATAAAATACTCCATCCAACTAAAACAAAATACACATGCTTTTCAAGTGCCCCCATAACATACACCAATATAAGCCATATCATGGGTCACAAACCAAACCTTAGCAAATTTAAAAGAATTGAAATCATACAGTGTCTTCTCTGACCATAATGGAAGTAAATTAGGAATCAACAATAGAAAGATAACAGGAAAATCTCTAACTATTTGGAAATTAACAACACATTTTAAAGCAAAGAGAACGTTTCAAGGGAAATTAAAAAATTATATGAATGAAAACAAAAATACAGCATATCAAAATTCATGGGAACAAAAAAAATTTATAGCACTAAAGGCATAAAGTCTCAAATTAATGTAAGTGACCAACTCAAGAACCTAAAAATAAGAGGTAAAATAAACAAAAAGCAAACAGAAAGAAATAAAAAAGAGCAGAATCAATAAAACTGAAAACAGAAAAAAGAAAAATCAATGAAATGGTTTTTTTTAAAAAGATCATTAAAACTGACAAGCCTCTAGCAAGAAAAAAAGATACAGACTAACAATATTAGAAATGAAATAGGAGCTATCACCACAGATCCTGCAGACATCAAAAGTATAAGAGGATTCTATGAACAATTCCACACATATGAATTTGACAGCTTAGAAGAAATGGACGAATTCTTCAAAAAGTGCAAGTCACCCAATATGAAATAGATCATCTGAACAGCCCTATAACTACTAAGGAAATTAAATTTGTAATTTAAAAATGCCACCAAAAAAAGAAATATCCGGGAAAATGGTAACAGAGTAGGAAGGCAGAGCTCAAGTCTCTCACAAAAACAATGGAGGAAGGGCATAAAACTGTCCAAGGAAACTGCTTTGGGGATCTGTAGACCAGGAGAATGCTGTGCATCCTCCAGGAGGGAGAGGGAGAAAAGGAAGAAGCCAAAATCAAAATAGTGAATTACTAGCCCTTGCAGCAAGGAATGGCACCCATTCCCCACCCTCAAGGTGAACAGCCTGGATAAAACCTGTGGTTCACTGCAGCCAACTAAGAGGGGAACAGACTTCTTCCCCCCTGGAAAGAGGGAGGGTGTGGCGGAGGGTGAAGAGTGGTTTCTCTTCAGTGAGTTTGACCAGAAGAGCCCACTTTTAATCTCAACTCTGGCCAGACTAGAATCACAGTCAAGTGGAGGTTGAAAGAGACACCTCTGTGGAAAGATTCACCAGTGAGTGTCATTTGATGGCGAGCCAGGAAACACAAGGAGAAAAAAAAACCAAAACGCTTTTTGAAGTCTCTTGTTTCAGACCCCTTGGATTAGATCTGGGGCCCATTATTGAGTCCCTGACCCTATTTTGATAACTTAAGCTGGGCAATTTTAAAGACTTAGAATAAGCTAACCAAAAACCAAAGAAGAGCCATGAAACAAAACCGTTAGGCAAGAGAATTTCTCAATTTGACCATAAGAGTAAATTAACCAACATATTTAGATGCCTAGACATCAGCAAAAAATTAAAAGCCATACTAAGTACCAGGAAGAGATGGCCCAGCCAAAGGAACAAACCAAAAATCCTGACAAGACACAGGATTTAAGACAACTAATCAGTGATAACCACACAAATCTCCTAAATCAATTCAAGGCGTTGAAGGAAAATATGACTCAAGAGATAAAGGATATTAAAATATTTAACCAAGGAAATAAAGGACCTGTATTCAGAAAACCACAAAACAGTGCTAAGAAAAAATAAAAAACAAAGACCTAAAGAAATGGAAGGACATTCTGTGTTCATGGACTGGAAGACTAAATATCATTCGGATGTCCAATAAGGGTTTGATATCCATGTTACATAAAGAGATCATACAGCTCAACAATAAAAAGACAAGCAATTTAAAAATGGGCAAAAGACTTAAACAGACATTTTTCCAAAAAGGAAATACAAATAGCCAAAAAGGCACATGAAAAAAATGTTCAACATTTTTAGTGAATAAGATTTTTTTAACTGTTAGGGAAATGTAGATCAAAACTCTAATGAGATAACCATTATTTTTTTAAAAAACTACAAGTGCTGGAAAGGATTTGGAGAAATAGAAAAGAACACTCCTTCACTATTGGTGGGAATACAGAATGGTGCAGCCTCTGTGTTAGATAGTTTGGTGATACTTCAAGAAGCTGAATATAGAACTGCCATATGAGCCAGTAATCCCACTACTAGGAATGTATTCAGAAAAACTGAAAGCAAGGATGCCAACTGACATTTGCATGCTGATGTTCATAACAGCATTATTCACAACTTCTAAAATATGGAAACAGCCCAAGCGTCTATCAACCGAAGAATGGATAAACAGAATGTGGTATACACATGCACATACAATGGAAAATTATTCAGCTATAAGAAGAACTGAAATCGGGACGCATATGAGAACATGGATGAACCTTGAGGACATTATGTTGAGTGACATAAGCCAGACACAAAAGGACAAATATTGTATGGTCTCACTAATATGAACTAAATACAATGAGTAAACTCACAGAGGTAAACTCTAGAGCATAGTTTACTAGGGGAGAGAATGTGGGTTGAGAATGGGAGCTGATGCTCAATGTATGTAGAATTTTTAATAAGGTTCATTGTAAAAGTGTGGAAATGAAGAGAGTTGATGGTAACACATTATAGTGAGTATAACTAATACTGCTGATTTATAAATGTGATTGTAGCTGAAAGGCGTAGCTTATGGAAGTAAATGTCAATTGAAAGGAAGCTAGAGAATAATCTAGGGAATGCATAACTGTGATTTCAGTGGTGGATGAAGACTGGTTAATAGTATAAATATGTTTTTTTTAACTACAAAGTTTTAAGAATATGGTGATACACAGGAAAATTACAACTAATGTAACTTACAGATGAAAGTTAACAGTAATATAATATTTTTGCAACAATGGCAAAGAAGATATTATATCAATTCTAAGGGAAAACAATAGTGGGGCATAAGGGGGTATGGGATTTTTCCTTTTGTAGTAATGAAAACATTCTAAAATTGAGGTGATTACAGCACAACTCTGTGATGAAAATGAGATCTACTCATGGAACTGTATAGCATAGCAAAACCTCATATGAAATGCACATGGCTAATACTGCAAATGTTTTTTGCTGAAACAGAACAAAGGTACATTAATGTTACAAGAATGTTAATACAACCAAAGCAAACTATGGAGAGTAATGTATAGTAATACTAATAATCGTCCATTAAGCGCAAAAAAAAAAAAAAGAAATTATACTAAGTGAAAGAAACTAGACAAAAGGCACTACATATTGTTTGACTCCATCCATACAAAATCTAAATTCAAATAAATCAGAGAGACAGAAACAGAATAGTAGCTATGTATGGCAGGGGAAGGATAGAGAGATTAAGAGGTGATTATTAAGGGTAGAATTTTTTTTTTTTAATTGGAGGAACGAAAATGTCCTAATATTGACTGAAGTGATGAATGCACAACTCTGTGATTATACTAAATAACACAGACTGTACACTTTGGATGGATTGTATGTTTTATGAATATGTATCAATAAAATTGATTAAAAAGAATAAGGGCCACTGAGTGTATACTTTGAATAGACTGTACGAAGCATGAGACTGTATAACATAATGAATCCTGTGGTAGAAGATGGACTGTGGTTAACAGAATATGAGAATGTTCTTTCATGAACTGTAACAAATATACTAAAACAGGGTGTTAATAATCAGGTGAGTTGGGGAGAAAATACACCAAATGTAAGATACTGGTTATAGTTAGAAGTAATATTTTCACAATGCTTTTTCATAGTCTGTAACAAATGTTTCACAACAATGCAAGATGGTGGTGTCAGGATGATGTATGAGAGCCATGTATGATGATACACATGTTTATTCTGTAAGTTCACAACTTTTACCATACTCTTATTTTTCATGTATGTTCATGTATAAATGCGATACTTCAATAATTTTTAATGGAAAAAAATATATAGGTCAAGATAGATTCACTGAGAATTCTAAAGAAGATATACAAATGACCGATAAACACTTAAAAAGATGTTCAACATCATTAGCCATTACGGAAATGCAAATCAAAACTACAGCGAGATACCACTTCACACCCACACTTTACTAGTCGGGGTTCTCTAGGGAAACAGAACCAACAGGGGATATCTGTAAATAGTATGAGAGTTTACAAAATTGTCTCATGTGACCGTGGGGACACACAAATACAAACTCCACTGGGCAGGCTGTAAGCCAGGGACTCTGATGAAGGTGCTCAATGAATTTCCCAGGAGATGCTGGCTATCTGAAGTAGAGATGGAAATTTTCTCTCTGAATGCTGAAATCACCTTTTTTTTTTGAACAATTTATTGAAGTATATCATTCATACATGAACATACATAAACTGTAAGTGTTTAGGAAACATCATGAACTTACAAAACAAACATGTATAACATCATACAGGGCTCCCACATATCACCCCCCCATAAACACCCTGCATTGTTGTGAAACATTTGTTAACACATCATGAAAGGGCACTGTCAAAGTATTACTACCAACTATAGTCCGTATCTTCCTCCCCTATACATTTTTTAAGGATTTATTTATTTATTTATTTATTTATGTACTTACTTACTTTTATCCATTTTTACCCCTCCCCCGTTTTTGCTGTTTCTGTGACCATTCACTGTGCAACTCTGTGTCTGTTTCCTGCCCTCTCTTGTCATCCTTCTCCTGTCTTCACTGGGATTCGATCCTTGGAACCTCCAACGTGGGAGAGAGGCATCCTACTGCCTGCGCCACCTTAGTTCCTGGTTTTTTGGTGTGTCTCGTCTTGGCTCTCCCTTGTGTCACTCTCCTGTTCTGTCATCACCTTGCTGTGTGGCTCGTGGGGCCTGGCAGTGCACCCATGCACAGGGCCTGGTGGTCCACACGCCTTCCATATTTTTCTTATATTTTTTTATATATTTTTAATTTTTACCAGGAGGTCCCAGGGATTGGACCCAGGTCCCTCCACATGGGAGACGGATGCCCAACCACCCAAGCCACACCCGTCCCCCTGCTATATCTCTTAAGGTTGACCAAGGATATCCAAAGTTACAGTCTCTTCCCATACAGGGTGGTCATATAATAAATCAGGCTTAGTTTATCACCAGCATTCCAAAAACCAGACCTAGGGAGAAAAACTAGGTCTTGGGCATATGCATGGTTTCTAATAAAGCAAATGTTTAGCGAACCCTGATTATCACAAAATCAGGATAGCAGGAATATTCACATCACTTCTCCTTTTAAGGCTTTCAAATGATTGGATGAGACATCTCCCACTGCTTAAGGAAATCTCATCAGTTGATTGTAGGTATAGTCAGATATATATGCAATCAACTAACTGATGATTAAAGTCCACAAAATGCCTTTGTATTACAATTAGCCAAGTGCTTGCCTGACCAAACAACTAGGCACCATTACCTAGCCAAGCTGACACATTAGCCTAACCATAACACACAGTAAGATGGTTATTATTTTAAAAAACGGAACATAACAAGTGTTAGTGAGGCTACAGAAAAATAAGAACACTTGTATATTGCTGGTGGGAATGTAAATGGTGCAGCTGCTGTGGAAAACAGGGTGGTGGTACCTGAGAAAGTTAAACAAAGAATTATCCTATTCCCCCGCAACTCATGTCTAGGGATACACCCAAACAAGAGGAACTTGGACAGATATTTGTATACCAATGCTCACAACAACATTACTTACAATAGCCAACATTACCCATATGTCCATCAACCTACTGAAGGATAAACAAAATGTGGCATATACATACAATGGAATATTATTCAGCCATAAATATAAATGAAATGCTGATATATGCTACACCAGGGATGGACCTTGAAGATATCATGTTGAGTGAAATAATCCAGACATAAAAAAGACAAATATTGTGTGATTTCTCTTATATGCAATACTTAGAATAAACAAATTCATAGACATAGAATGCAGAATAGTGGTTACCAGGGGCTGGAGGAAAAAAGGGAATAGAGTTATTGCTTAATGTGTACAAGTTTTTGTTTGGGATGATGAAATATTCTGGAATAGACAGTGGCAAAGGTTACACATCAATGTCAATATACTAACAATCACAGAATAGCACACCTAAAAATGGTTAAAATGACTCTAATGTATATTTTACCACAGTAAGACATTTCAATAAAGGAAAGAAAAAAGAGAAAAAATATGCAAAAGACATTCAATGAAGAGGGCAGATAGATGCCAAATGCGCACATGAAAAGATTATCTACATCATTAGCTATTAAGGAAATGCAAATTAAAATCACAATGGGATTTTACCACAAACTTACCAGCATGGCTACAAAAATAAGTGACAGCATCAAATATTGACAAAGATACTGTGAAGCTGTATCACTCATTATGGTTAACTGAGCTGTGTACTCCAGTATGGACCTGTCTGTAGTTCTGGTCCACATTCTGGTGGGTGTGGACCCATTGTGAATAAGAGCTCTTTGAGATGTTACTTCAGTTAAGGTGCAGCCCAACTGAATCAGGTTGGGCTTTAATCTGATCTGGATTACTACAGTCCTTTATAAACAGAGGAAAAGTCAGACAGAGAGAAAAGCCACTGTGAGCAGCCAGAGCTGGAAGTTAACAGAACCCAGGAGGGAAAGGAAAAGACACCACCATGTGCAATGCCATGTGACAGAAAAGCCAAGGACTAAGGAAGACCACAGTCTTCAGGAAGAAAGCATCACATTATTGATGCCTGGATTTTTGGACTTCAAGCCTCAAAACCATGAGCCAATAAACGGCCATTGTTTACGCCAACCCATTGTATGGCATTTGTTTTAGCAGTTGAGAAACTAACATACTCATACATTGCTGATGGAAATATAAAATGGTACAACTATTCTGGAAAACAGTTTGGTAGCTTCGTACCTAAATATGCAATTACCATACAACCCAGAAATTGTACTGCTTGGCATTTATTCCAGAAAAACAAAGACTCATGTTCTTACAAAAACTTTAACATGAGTGTCTAAAGCGATTTTATTTGTAACAGCCAAAAAATGTAAACAGTCCAGATATCCTTCAATGGTCAAATGGTTAAACAAATTATGGTACATTTGTACCATGGACTACTGCTCAGCAATAAAAGGAACAAACAATTGATCCACACAACAAGCTGGATAAATATCCAGGGAATTATGCTGAGTTAAAAAAAAAAAAAAAGACAATCCCAACCGGTTATACACTATATGATTCCATTTATATATCATTTTCAAAATTAACAGAAATGGAAAAGATTATTGGTTGCTGGGGGTTAAGCAAGGATAGGAAGGTGGGAGAGAAGTAAGTGTGACTATACAAGGATAACGAGAGGGATCCTCATGGAAATGTTCTATGTCTTGACTGTATCAATGTCACTATCCTGGTTCTGATATTGTACTATAGTTTAGCCAGATGCCATCACTGGAGGGAAATGGGCAAAGGATATTTGAGACCTCTCAATATTATTTTCTACAATTGCATGTAAATATAAAATTATTCAAAATAAAAAATTTAACTAAAAAAATTAGACTGATTAAAGATTTAAAGATAAAAAGAAAACAAAAAATATACAAACAATATTTTCATATTCTTGATGCAGGGAAGTACTTTCTTAGCATGATTCCAAGTGTCAGAAACTAAAAATGAATAACTTAAAATTTCTGTACAATAAAGGACATTAATTTCCTATTGCTATTGTAAAAAAATTATAACAAACTTAATGACTTAAAACAATAAAAACTTATTATTGTACCTTTCTGTAAGTCAGGAGTATGAAATGGGTCTTATAGGTTAAAATCAAGGTATCAGCAGAGCTGAGTTCTTTCTGGAGGTTCTGGGGAGAATCCATTCCTTGCCTTTTCCAGCTTCTAGAAGCTGTTCACATTCATTGGCTTATGGCCAGTCACGCCAACCTGTGCTTCTGTTGTCAAATCAATCCTTCTCTCACTTAGAGACTCTTCTGCCTCCATCTTATAAAGGCCCTTATGATTACTTTGGGCACACCTGGATAATCCAGGATAATCTCCCAATCTCAATACTCTTAATCACATCTGCAAAGTTCTTTAACTATGCAAAGTAATATATACCACTGGTTCTGGGATTGAGGACCTGTATATTGTTGGAAGTGGGGGTAGGGGTATTATTAGGCCGACTAGCAAAATCAACAAAGTTAAGGGACTAAGAAACTGGAGGAAATTATCTGTTATATGTTCAACTGCTTAGTACCCATTACAGAATTAAAGTTCATATTTTCTTCAAAGACGAAGAAAAATAGTAAATAAATGTAAACATTGGCAAAGGGCAAAAAGCAATTATAGAAAATATACATGGTCAAAAAGTATTTGAAAAGATCCTGGATGTCCTGATAATTAAAAAAATAAAACTGAGACCCTATACTTCTCCAATATTACCTAGTGCTCCTCAGAATGTACCAAAAATAGGCATTCATATACATAATTGGCATTATAAGCAAAAACTAATACAGAGCTTTAAAGTTTTTAGTTACAGGAATTTTCAAACATATACAAATATAGAGACCAGCACAATGAACACCCTATCACCCAACTTCAATTATCAATATTCTGTCTTTGTGGTTCCACTATCTCCCTAATTTTTTAAAAAGCTACCACTGTTATCACTTTATCATACAATTATTGGTTTAATATACAAGTTTAAGGCCAACTTATTAATGCACTTGCTTCTTTTCAGAAGTCATACTTATAAAATCACATAAAGTCTGTCCCAAACTAAGAAATGCTCATTAATTACAAATGTCTGATTAAGATTCTTTACCAGGATATATGAATGAACTAAGGTAGTATATAATTTTTTAATAATAACTATTTTAAAAGGTAATGGCGGGGCCGGCTCGATAGCCCAGTGGATAGGGCGCCGGCATACCACATGGGAGGCCCCGGGTGCGATTCCCGACGACCTCTCCTAGCGGGCAGACCACCTTGAGAATGGCAAGCTGCCATGGGTGGGCCAGAGCCGCCGTGGGCTGGGCAAGAAGCTGCCACGGACAGGGCAAGAGCTGCCACGGGCAGGGCAGGTCGCCCGCGGATGGAGCGCAGCCAGCCACCCACGAACTGAAAGCCGGCCGTGAACGGACGCAGAGACCGCCCACAAGCGGGGAAAGCCGCGCCTACGCAGTGACCACTCTCGGGTCGTCACCGCAGCGGGGGGAAGGGGAGATATGTAATAAAATAAAAATAATAAATCTTAAATTTAAAAAAAATAAAATAAAAGGTAATGGCAATATTCATCTCTTTTGAACAACGTATTTTGAAAGGGTTAAACTTCAGAAATTACTTAAAGGTAAATATGATTGGCAGCCATAAAGAATACTATTTATAAAATAAACACAGTTATAGAGGCTACTCTTTTCTTTTTTATAGATTTATTTATTTCTCCCCACCCCCCTCGTTGTTTGCGCTCACTATCTGCTTTCTGTTTGTCTTCTTCTTAGGAGGCACCAGGAACTGAACTCAGGACCTCCCATGTGGGAGGGAGGCATCTAATCACTTGAGCCACCTGTGCTCCCTGCTTGTTGTATCTCTCATTGTGTTTCCTCATTGTGTCTCTTTGTTGCGTCATCTTGTTGTGGCAGCTTGCCGCACCAGCCCATCATGTCACCTTGCTGTCATCTTTAGGAGGCACCAGAACCTGAACCTGGGACCTCCCATGCTAGGCGGGCGCCCAACTGCTTGAACCACATCCGCTTCCCTATAGAGGCTACTTTATAAAAAAGACTGAACTTTGGGCTTTTGAATACCAAGAGTGCACAATGATCGACAGCTATCCCAGGGAACACACGGTTGCAGGAGTGGAATGCTACACCATACAGACTGGAACTACCTGTGAATAGCACCGCTCCACTGTTTATATCAGGAAAAAAGAGAATATATGCACTTGATCTGCTTTCTCTTTTTGTTTCCAGTGAGCAATAAATGCCTAACATCACTAAGAAAACAAAAATAAAATTTGAGGGAAGGCAGCCCTTTTAAACAAGAAGATGGAGTATGGCTTATGTGTTTCCATTTAACAGTGCAGGCAGTTCTGCAGTAACTGTAGGTTACCCTTGGCATGCTTCAGTTCTAACTCTGCCAGTTCCACTAATTTTTTTTTTTAATTTAGCACCTCTTCTTGTCTTGAAATCTGTAAGTTCTTGTTTTTGCAGATTCAGATATTTTTTCAAATGTCTGACAACATAATTGTTGGGAAGTTTCAGGCTGCAGAACATCGTTTTTTTTTTTTTGCTCTTGCTTTATCCAGTGCTTTATTAGCATGTTCATAATCCACTCGTGACTCTGATCTTTTATAGAGGAGATTCAAAGCTGCTTGAGGTTCTCTTAATATTTTAGAAGGTCAGAAAGTTTGAGGTCCTTTATCAGCAGAAATTCATGGCTTCTATTTTTCTTGTTTTATCAAACAGTTCTGACACTGAAAAAAAACTCGCAATTATCTGTAGAATCCTAAATCATATAATGAAGAACCAATTCTACTGTAATCATCTGCAACACCTTTGTGTGACAGTGTCATCCTATCAGATTTAGCACCTGTATCCTCAACTCTGTTATGATATTCTAAAAGAAATGTTCATTCATGCTCAAAGAAATCATCTACATCCTTTACTCCTGGAACAATTACTCCATCTGCTGATTTAATCATGTTTTTAAAGAAATCTTCCTCACACACTCAAATCTTGACTATATCCCAAGAAGAAATGGAAATTTAAATATTTTCTCAAAATTGGATGTGCTGTCACATGGCACAGGAACACTTCATGCATTGCAACTGTCTCCTTGAATATTGCCAAATGTTCAGCTTCTAGTTCCTGTTTCACCTTTGTGAATTCTTGCTTCATAATCAACCCTTCTCCAAACTTCTACAAGTCTTTCCCTTGAAACATCAAAACCAGGTCTTGCTGGTGCTGATGGGATAATGTAACCTGCATGGTCTTCATTTTCAATGAAGGAATTGTGAAGCCAGACAAACGTCTCATGTCACACAACAGAAAACTCATTTTGTTTAATACTTCACAATAAAGCCTTTGTGTGAACAGTGAATTTTACTTTATCCTTCTTGCTAAGAATATCAAAAATACACACTTGCAGAGCAGCATCACTATGAACATCTATATTTACTGCTTTAAGTCCATGGTCCTCCTCAAGTCAGGGCCATGGCCCAGGCCTTCCATCATGGCTTCTCCAAGGTGAATGCCAATGCAGGTGAATGCACTCTGAGCAGGCATTTTTTTTTTTTTTCCTTTTTCTGGGAGAAGTGGAGGCTGAAATACTTTAAAGTAAACCCCAGACATCTTATGATTTCACCTGTAAGTACTAACAGATAACATGTTAAAAAAACATCACTGCAATACCATTATCATACCCCCTCCAAAATTAATGAATAAAGGACTTTTACCCTTCTTTTTGCCATTCCCGCTGACCCTTCAGCAGTCTAATGAGACCTATAAACCTCTATGCATAACAATATTTATAAATACATAAAAATAAATGATTGCAAATAAAATCAATTATATGAAAATTCAGTAATTTTAAAAAAAGGTAAGCCATGTAATGTGAGTCCTTCTTTATTAAGGCTAAGAACCCCTGGGATAATTCCTTTATTTCACTTAACACTACTGCTTGATTTTCCTAACTATTTAAAGAAAAATCTTTTTACACTTGGCTTGCTTGGACCAGGATCCAAATCAAGCCCACATATTGCGCTTTGATTAATATGCTTAAATCTCTTTCATTTATAACAGTTCTCCTTCCTTTTTCCACGCCATTTATTTGTTGATGAAACTGGCTTCATTTGTGACCACTGTGCTCAAGATACATCAAGCAAACCCTGGCAAAACCAAAGGGAGAAAGAGAATCTCTACAATAATAGTTGGAGACTTCAATTCATCACTCTCATCAACACACTGAATAACTACATAGAGGATCAATGAGGAAACAGAGAACATGAATAATAGATAAATGAACTAGATCCGAGAGGCATGCACAGAACATTGCACCCCAAAACAACAGGATTTACATTCTTCTCAAGTGCTTGTGGATCATTCTCCAGGACAGACCACATGCTGGGTCACAAAACAAGCCTCAATAAATGTTAAAAGATGGAATTATACAGAACATGCTCTCTGACCATAACGGAATGAAGCTAGAAATCAATAACATGAAGAAAACTGGAAAATTAAGAAAATATAGAGAGGTTAAAGAACACACTCTTAATCAGTGGGTTAAAGAAGAAACTGTAAGAAATCAACAAATATCTCCAGAAGAATGAAAAGGAGACCACAACTTATCAAAACTTATGGAATACAGCAAAGGCAGTACTGAGGGAAAATTTATAGTCCTAAATGCTTACATTTAAAAAGAAGAAAGGAAAAATAAAAGAAGAAAGACCTAAAATCAAGGACCTAACTGCATACCTGAAGAAACTAGAAAAAGAACAGCAAACTAATCCCAACGTAAGCAGAAGGAAAGAAATAACAAAGATTAGAGCAGAAGTAAATGAAATTGAGAATTAAAAAAAGAGAGATAATTAACAAAAGTTGGTTCTTTGAGAAGATCACTAAAACTCACAAACCCTTAGCTAGACTGACCAAAAAAAAAAAAAGAGAAGATGCAAATAAAAAATAAGAGGGGAGACATTACTACTGATCCCACAGAAATAAAAAGGATTATAAAAGGATACTATGAACAACTATATGCAAACAAATTAGACAGCCAAGTTGAAATGGACAAATTCCTAGAAACACAAAAACAACCTACACTGACTCAAGAGAAATGTTGGTCAAGAGACCAAATACAAGTAAAAGAGATGGAATAACACATCAAAAACCTTCCAACAAAGAAAAGCCCAGCAACAGATGGCTTCACAGATGGATTCTACCAATTGTTCTAAAAATAATACCAATATGTCTCAAACTCTTCCAAAACACCAAAGAGGAGGGAACATTACCTAACGCATCCTGTGAAGCTAACATCACCCTCATACCAAAACCAGATAAAGATATTACAAAAAAAGAAAATTACAGACCAATTTCTCTAATGAATATAGATGCAAAAATCCTCAACAAAACACTCGCAAATCAAATTCAACAGCACATTAAGAGAATTATACACCACAATCAGGTGGGTTTTAACCTAGGTATGCAAGGGTGGTTCAACACAAGAAAATCCCAACACAAGAAAATCGAAGGGAGAAAACCACACAATTGTGACTCAAAAAAGGCATTTAACAAAATCCAGCATGCTTTCTTGATAAAAACACTTAAAAAGATAGGAACAGAAAGAAACTTCCTTAACATGATAAAGAGCATATAAGAAAAACCCACAGCTAACATCATACTTAATGGGGAAAGACTGAAAGCTTTCCCTCAAAGATCTGGAACAAGGCAAGATGCCCACTTGTCAGCACTATTATTTAACACTGTGCTGTAAGTTGTAGCTAGAACAGTTAGGCAAAAGGCATCCAAATTGGAAAGGAAGAAGTAAAACATTCACTATTTGCAGATAGTGAATAGGGAGAAAATGTTTGGAATACAGAAAGTCCTGAAAAATCTACAACAACACTTCTAGAGCCAATAAACAAATTCAGCAAAGTGGCAGGGTACAACATCAACATGAAAAAATCGGCAGTGTTTCTATACAGTAATAATGAGCAACCTGAGGAGGAAATCAAGAAAAAAACTCCATTTACAACAGCAACTAAAAGAACCAAATATCTAAGAATAAATTTAACCAAGGATGTAAAAAACCTGTACAAAGAAAACTACAAAACATTGCTAGAAGAATCAAAGAAGATCTCAATAAATGGAAGGGCATCCAGTGTTCATGTACTGGAAGACTAAATATCGTAAAGATGTCAATGCTACCCAAACTGCTTTACAGATCCAACGCAATCCAAAACAAAATTCCAACAGTCTACTTTGCAGAAATTGAAACGCCAACTATCAAATTTATTTGGAAGGGTAAGGGGAACCAAATAGCCAAAGCCATCTTGAAAAAAGAACAAAGTTGCATGACTCACACTTCCTGACTTTAAAGCATATTACAAAGCTACAGTGGTAAAAACAGCATGGTACTGGTACAAGGACAGTTACATAGACCAATGGAATCAAATTGCGAGTTCAGAAAGAGAGCCCCCACCTATGGCCATTTGATATTTGACAAGGCTGTCAAATATCCACTCAACTGGAACAGAATAGCCTTTTCAATAAATAATGCTGGGAGAATTAATATCCATATCCAAAAGAATGAAAGAGAACCCCTAACTCACACCTTACACAAAAATGAACTCAATTTGGATCAAAGACCTAAATATAAGAGCCAGGACAATAAAACGCCTAGAAGAAAATGTAGGGGAGCATCTTCAAGATCCTGTGGTAGGCACTGGTTTCTTAGACTTTATTCCCAAAGCACAAGCAACAAAAGGAAAAACAGATAAACGGAACTCCTCAAAATTAAAAACTTTTGTGCTTCAAAGGGCTTTGTCAAGAAATGAAAAGGCAGCACACCTAATGGGAGAAAATATTTGGAAACCACATACCTGATAAAGGTTTCATATCCAGGAAATAGAAAGAAATCCTACAATTCAACAATAAAAAGACAACCTAATTTAAAAATGGGCAAAAGACTTGAACAGACATTTTTCCAAAGAGGAAATACAAATGGCTAAAAAGCACATGAAAAGATGCTCAACATCACTAGCTATTAAGAGAAATGCAAACCAAAACCACAGTTAGATACCATTTCATACCTACTAGAATGGACACTATTTAAAAATCAAACAAACAAAAAAAGAAAAACAGGATGTGGAGAACTAGGAACACTCATTCACTGCCATTGGGATTGTAGAATGATACAGCCTATGTGAAAGACAGTTCGGCAGTTCCTCAGGAAGCTAAGTATAGAACTGCCATATGATTTGGCAATCCCACTACTAGGTTTTCTGCTACTGGTATATACAAGGTACCCAGAAGGACTGAAAAAAGTAATGCAAAGACATGTGCACACAGATGTTCCTAGCAGCATTAGTCACAACTGCCAAAAGATGGAAACAACCCAAGTGTCCATCAACCAATGAACAGATAAATGAAACATAGTATATACATACAATGGAATATTATTCAGCTGTAAGAAGGCATGAAGCCCTGATGGATGCAACAGTACAGATGAACCTTGAGGACATTATGTTGAGTGAAATAAGCCATATACAAAAGGATTAATATTGTATGTTCTCACTAATATGAACTGATTATAATAAGCAAACTCACAGAGGTAGCAAACTCTAGGAGATAGAATAGGGGTAGAAAATGGGGAACGGGGGAACCGGCTGTGGCTCAATTGGTTGGGCTCTGGTTTGTCACATGGGAGGCCCCGGGTTTGGTTCCTGGGGCCTCCTGGTGAGGGCAGGCCACCCCGTGGTGAGCTGGCACAGCAGGGGGAGATAGGCAGACACTGAAAGACGCGGAGCAAAAATGAACGCAGCAGGCATGAGCAAGGGGGGAATATATAAATATATTTAAAAAAAGAAAATGGGAAACTGATGCTTAATTTGTGCAGAATTGTTTAGGTTGATT
>PVKH010001990.1:0-28490 GCA_004027955.1 Chaetophractus vellerosus
GGTAGAAGAATCATGTGTAGGGAAATTATAAATGAGTCTACCTCTGTTACATTGGGGAAATAGGTTATCATATATTCCAAAGTAAGGCCCACTGACAGGTACTGATTTCATTGGGCTGTGTGCCTTGCCTGTAGTGTCCAGATGTCTCTAGAACCGTCGGGAACACCTGTTTGAGGCTTTGTTTTCTTTCCTATTCTTCTAATGTGCAAGTATGCACTATAGGTGTGTGTGAATTAGGATACTTCCTATCAAGATTGTGAACTCCTAAGACTAGGGATATGTAATTCAATAAAATGTCCTGAGGTAAAAAGATGGGAGGTAGTAAAGGTGAATAGAGGATATTCATCCATCAGGTTATCCATATCAGCTTACTAAAGAGGTAGATTATTTAAAAGTCCCAATGGGCTCAAATATTGACTTGAACCTTAAAATGATGTTTTATTTTATTATTAAGATCAAAATTAAGCATATTAGAATGCTAGGTGTCACTGGATTGCCGCCTTAAACACTGGTAAGAAATTACTGTTACAAAACATTTTATTTTGTGGTTCTGTTTGTTCCACTATATTTATAATTGGCGCAAGATAAGAGGTCCGATTTGTTTAAGAACCTTTCATGTACTCCCAAAACTGTCCAACTCAAGGCACCATTTAAGAAGTACTTTCTCACCAAAGTCAGTTGCTACATATTGAAGCAAAATGGTGGGAGATCTCTGCCGGATTTTGCTGATCTCTGGCTGGTCTCTGCCTCCCCTCTAGGCTTCCTCTTCCTCTTGAGCTCCATGGGACCAGCCACTTGAGGCTTCATGCTTAAGCGATGCTATAGTCTTCTCCTGGCATAGGGCTAGTTTCTTTCCCAGTCTTCTATATCAGGTCTCCGTTGTTCTGCTCTCTTCCCAATTTCAGCTGTAATCTATCAGGCAAAATGGCTCATCTCTCCCCAGGGCCTTAGCTGTTTGAGTCTTCTCCTTTCTGTTACACAGCAGAATCAAAAAACGACAGAGTGCTCTCTTCCTGTGTCTGTCTGAGTGTCCGTTTATATCAGACCCAACAAGGAGGCTTGGACTCAACCTGAGTCACGCCTACTAATGTCAAATCAAAAGCCCTAAATCAATCTTAACAAGTAGTCTAGTCAAAGTCCTCTCAAATGAATTTAACACAATCAAAGGATATCACTCTCAGAGGAATAGATTAGATTACAAACAAAATCCTCCTCTTTTTTTGGATTCATAAAATAATCTCAAACTGCCATCGTATATAATAAAATGTGACAATGTGATTCATTTGAGCACTTATTCAGGATCAGTAGAAAGGAAGAATAATGAAATTATGGAGACCCCACATATCAGTCAGGGGAAAGGTAAGGACCATTTTTTCTATATAGACAGTAAAGAACGTAGGTTATTACCAGGGGAAGCTATTTAATATACAATAAAATTTACGTGAGATGATAGGAAAAGGCTACAAATTGGTTCATCTTGAGCCTATTGGTGAAGAAATATCAATGCCGGACCTCACTGCTTAGAAAGTGAGTCCAGAGTGAGTTTCTCAGATCCAGTTGATGCTCCCCAAGTTACTGAAGTATACCTGGTTGATTACGCACTTGAAGTAAATGCCCATTAGTGCTTTAAGGAACCCCCAAATTCACAAACATGGCTTGACAATTTAATTCTTCCCAGCATGGGTCCATGGTGACAGGTGGAGAGCCCTAATCCTTCACTGAAAGACAGATGCTAAGCTATCAGGCAGGTATACTCACCTGTTGTTCCCAAGTGCTTGTTTTACTGCTCACATAATTGAGAATTTTGTCTCAGCAGAATTAGAACTAGCATGAGGTGTGGGTGTTCAGTGTTACTTGGGAAAAGCCAAAACTGAAATATTAAGTCCACGAATGCCAAATACATTAACTACATACATTTTAAAAACCCAGAGAGTATATTATGATGAGTCTCTTTGTAAAATGAATTGTCCCTTGAATTTATCTTTTTTTCCCATGCGATTTGATGTGTGTGTGTGTATATATATATATGTATGGAAAGGGACAGAATTGGCTGTTTTGGGGCTCATTTAATTGTTTATTCCCCAAACAGTATTTGAAAAGAGTATTTGAAAAAGATCAAGATTTCTCATTTTTTTTTTTGTTTTGTTTTGTTTTGGTTTTCCTTGGTGTAAAGGCTATAGCTATGAGCGTGTGGATGGTTCCGTGAGAGGAGAAGAGAGACACCTGGCCATTAAGAACTTCGGACAACAGCCCATTTTTATTTTTCTTCTGAGTACCAGGGCAGGTAGGCCACATAGGCATTGACTAAAGTGGACAAATAAGGGGTCTTATAGTATTCAATCATTAGTACCATTTTCCTTATTCTCTGAAAGGGGAGGTCATTAATGAGTGTAAAAAAAAGGGGGGGGGGAATTGAGGTAGTTAACACATGTTTAGCAAGGTATTGGACTTCTAACATGGTGCTATTTTCTATCCAACCTGAACTGTCATCTCATTAAAGAAGTAAGGCTGAAACCTGGGGTTGCTGGAAAGTAATTCTAATTTGCTTTGACTCCTGATCTTGGGATTGTTCCAAATTACTTATATAATTTTGTAGAAAGCTTTATTCACTTTCTCCTCTCCAACTATGAATTTGAGAGATGAGATAACAAGGTGGCCATTAGTTGCCTTTCTTCCATAAGTACCTCTGGAATAGTGTTATAAAAAGCTTAACAAAAATCTTGTTTTAAAAAAACTGATTATAATGAAACTGCCAGCAATTTAGGATTATTTATGACATTGCCTATATAGGACTAAAATCATAAATATTATATATGTCATTTGTAGTGCTATACCAGTTATAAAATGTTTTCATATACTAGTAGATAATTTAAAATCAGTTCTTGGAGATGAAATTATTCTTTCATATGCATGTCCTGGAACAAGCAGACTTTAGTTTTGAACATATAGAGTCTTAGTTTCATTATATTATATCTTGTAGAGTTGAATCATGGTGTAATAGATGCAGGAACACTAAAAGGAAGTATGCCCTCCATTAGAAGAGAGATCAGTATCTTTATAGAAAGAGAGCTAAGTCTTATGCAGAAAGCATTTATTAAGTGCCTAGTATAAGGGTACATAAAAGAAGTATTAGCTGTAATCCTTGACCATAAGAAGATTGTTTCACCTGTGAATGTCTTAGCTCCCTAATAAAATTAATACTAGAAATTATAATCAGATACATTTGGCCTTATTCTCTTCCAAGATCATAGACTGTGCCCTGAATCTTAGCCATTTAGTCATGTGATCAGTTTTCTCAGGTGAGTCTTATGAGAAAATGGAAGGGTCAGTGCCAGTGTATGGTCAGCACTGGAAAACAACTCCATTGATGCTTTTAAAATTTCTTCATCTTCATGAGGGGAATATTATGTTTGAAATATCTAAAATTAGGAAAAAAGAGATCTTTACTTTTCAGCTAATCTCCTTTGAATATGCAGCATCAATCAAAACAGAGTAGGTCTTTTAGGAGCTGAAGCAGACCTAAACCTTAGCCTTTTCTAAACACAAACTGTCATATTTGCTATCACTATAATTTTTTGACATTATCATTATTTAACCAATTTCCCTCTGCCTTTAAAATAGTTCTGTGTTTGAGTCATATTGCCACCAGATGGCAGTGATAACTCGTGAATGTGCTTCCCCTTTCCCCCAAAATAAGGGCATAGCTTATTTATAAAATTATCACCCTTAATTAAGAAGAGCTGATTTGCACACCATTCACCCAAGAAGAAGATAATTTTTATGGAGCACACTTTTTAATGAAATAAATGCCTGGGAGGTATTATAGCAGAGTAGATAAAAGTATAGGTTCTGGAGCCAGGCCATGTGGAACAAACTCCTAGCCCTTACACCTTCTAGCTGTATAACCTAGGATAAGTTCCTTAACCTCTCTGGGCGTCCATTTTGACATCTATAAAATGGGGCTAATAATAGTAACTACTCATAGGGTTCTTGTGAGGATTAAAGGAATTAATATATGTTAAGTGCTTAGAACTGTGCTTGGTGTGCAGCAAGCACAAGGTAAGTGTTAGCTGTCACTATTACTAGGTATAATTTAGCATCTCTTAGTAATCAATCTTTATTATCTCTTTATTCCAACTTTAATTTTATGTGAAGACTTTAATTAGAATCTTCCTGCCTGACTTAACTTGAGATCCTGCTTAGAGTCAGTGGTCCTTCTCAAAACTTAGTCCGTAATTCAGGCTCTTGGCACAACACCCTTTCAGGCTTGCTTATGTTTCAGCAACGAGCTCCAGCGACCCTAGCAGGAGGGAGTACATTCTGTACTTGTTTCCACATTAATCAAAGAGAAGGCTGTAATTGCCTTCATAGTTCTCTTAATTAACTCCTGTAGTCCAAGGAGCTTTCTTAGCTCTTTTCCTACAGCCTTGAAGAAAGCTCAGAACATTTTCCCATGGAGTATTCTTGTCTTGGCCTGGTTTTGTTATCTTCTCTTTGATTAAAGGGAAAGCAAGTATAGAAAAGACACACTAAAGTTTTCTCCAATCAGAGGGAGGTAGTTTCTCATTCTGCCTAGGAGTGTAATATCATCTGCACTTCTCCTTAGCTTTTATTAGGGATCCTGCTACCTTGTTGTGACTTGAAATTTAATGAGCTCTTCTCTTAATAGTGCCACAGTAGACCCATCTCATGTTTAGTGCTATTTCCTGAAAGAGCAAGTGTCTATTTCTATAGACTATCCTAAGTAAAGTCCAATCAAGATTTTTAAGCAGAAGAGATTTAAAATGGCTTCATGGCATTGACCTAAGTTTCCACTTGTGCTACTTAACCCCTGTTAAACTCATCCTGTCACATTTGGTAGGTAGTTTTCCCAAGTCAGGCAATATGAGCTCGGGTAGCACTTTTAAGCACTACAAGGCCCTGGTTTAGAGATGGGGTGTCAGTTTGAAGGATGAAGCCAATTGTGTTAGTTCCAAATTATTAGTCTGACCCAGTCTAGTCTATTTTCTAGTTCCTAGTCTGCTGATCACATTCCTTCTTGCTTTGTTTTCAGGTGGAGTTGGCATGAACTTAACTGCAGCGGATACTGTTATTTTTGTGGACAGCGATTTTAATCCTCAGAATGACTTGCAAGCAGCTGCTAGGGCTCACCGAATTGGCCAGAACAAGTGAGAGATTTAAGCATCAGTGCTATCCACTTCCTTGGCTTGCTCATGAGTGGTTCTGGGTTGGGGAGGAAGGTGAAGAACGTAGTCCTGGTGACAGGACTTGAGCTTGTTGGAGAGATCTGGCTTCATTATACCCTGAATATGGAATTTTGGTTTTGTTTCCTTTTAGGAATATCTACCTTGCATGCTTTTGCCCACCTTTACAGATTCTTACACTGCACTACTGTCATTTGACTTATGTACAGGTCTGTTAAAGTTATCCGGCTGATTGGCCGAGACACTGTGGAAGAAATAGTCTACAGGAGAGCAGCCTCCAAACTGCAGCTCACCAACATGATCATAGAAGGAGGCCATTTTACTCTGAAAGCGCAGAAACCTTCGACCGATGCTGACCTTCAGGTATAATATATTGTTCTTCAGTTTAAAGTATATCATGATTTATAGTCAGTACTCTGTGGATGAGAATATAAATGAAAAGAGTGGCATAAACCACCCACTCTCCCCAACTACACATTTGTTCCCTGGCCAGGCTCACACCTGTCATAGTACCTATTGAATGCAGAATGCTGTAGGAGCTAAAAATAAATAGGATACATAAAGGCAGCAGAGTATAGAATAAAGATCATGGCCTTTGGATACATCTGACTTGTATTCCAATCCAGGTTTCATCACTTATTGACTGTGTGGCTTTGAGCAAATATCTTAACCTCTTGGATCTACTCTCTGTTTGCTACTCTGAGAATGAAGATACCACTAGTTACATCAGAGGGCTATTGAGAAAAGTAAGATAAAGAACTCAGCATAATCAATAACAATAATTGCCATACCCCCTTCTTAACCCCAGTTGTAGTCAGTGTTGACATTACTTATTTCATATGCAGAGGAGAGAAAACAGTAACACAAATTCAAAATTATGCCATATGAAAACTAATTGAAAGAACTAAAGTTAATTTGCTTGAAGAAGGCCTTATTAGATAGGAGACAAAAGCTGACTTCGAAGATTTTGGAGAGAGCTCTGGTGACACAGGGCTTAATGTGTTCCATACAGCCGCCCTTGAGTAAGATTAGAACCCATATTGTAGTATATCCAGGTTCTTCCATTTTGCCCCATCTCGGGACTCTGCCACATCTTTAGATCAAATCACCATCATATCCCACTTGGATCACTGCATTGGGTTGTATGGAACCTCAGAGTCTTATTTTGAGATTTAAATTAATGTAATATCTGTGTAACTCTAGGACAGTGCTTGATACCTCGTAAGTGCTCAACAAATTTTATCCATATACAATAGATCCCAACTAGTCTCTCCACAGTTCCCCTCTTGTCCTTCTTTAGTCCAATCATAGTAACCAGACTAATCTTAAAAGGGAAGTTGACTTGTGTTACACTCCTTCTCAGGACTTCTCAGTGGCTTAAGAAAAAATTCCCATGCCTTAATGGCTTATAAGACCTTGTGTGGGCTGGTCCCAGCCTCCATCTCCAAGTTCATCTCATCTTCTTCCCTGGGTCGCTTTTTGGGTCCTCTTAGCAGCCAAGTATTTTCCTTCTTCAGAGCCACTGCAGATGCTGTCCCCTCAACCTGGAAGGCTGTTTCTTCCAGTCTTCACTTGGCTAACTCCTGTGTATCTTTTGTATTTTAGCTTAAATGCCATGTCTTCAAAGAAGCCTTCTGTGATCACCAGTCCTCAAGTTATCTCTGTCATGTACCCCCATTCTTTCCATTTATAATATTCTCCACAATTTATAAATTAGATTTATTTATAGGAATTATTTGTATAATTTCTATTTATTCTTCTATCCTCTAACGATCATAAAGGTGAGGGACCATATTTTTTTTTGCCTTATAGTACATTTCATATGCCTGATACTTGTGGAAAGGTGGACTGAACTACCAAAAGATGGGGCCTGAGCTGCCTTCATAATGAGGTAGTAAGTTTACTGTCTTGAGGTGGTCAAATGAAGGCTAGCTATGCAGTGGGTTGAGCTATAGGCTGGAAGGATATGTGGAATACCTCTAAGGTTCTTTTTAACCTGGAGATTCTAGAATCTTCCAGGTGCCCTGGAAGGAGATAAGAAATAGTAGAGATACCATACAAAAGAAAGAGTTCCTTAGTAAATTTCAGGCTCTCAAGACTGAAAAGCTAATGGAGATTTTTTGATGCTTGCCCTAAAATATCAAAGGTAAAACTAGATATAATCATTTATCACTTAAATGACATTTAACTTGTCAGTTTAGATGAGGTACTGGGGGCTCATAGAGGTCTTCTTAATTGGGGACGCCTACTATTCCCTTCTGCATATTTTAATTCTTTAATAAAAAGCATGAGTTAGTGTTTATAGATCAAAAAACTATAGAAGATCACATAGAAATTCAAGGACAGAGTGGCCTAATAAGAGAGATAATGTATATTTTGTTAGGTTATAGAGAGAGAGTAGACACAGTATGGCAGAACATGGCTAAAACCAGTACAATCAGAGTCTGCTTTCATGAATGGCTACAACTGGTTGGCTTCCAGCTCTAAGCCTTAGGTTGCTATTATTTAGCTTAAATATTATGCTACAAATTTGGGCTCACTTCAACCACTAACTTGTGATCCTTTGGTTAGCTTTAGTTTTCTCTCATATAAAGTAAATATATTATGCATTCAACTATATTTACTCAAGATTTTTTAATGGACACTGTAGCAGTTTGATATTGTTTATGAATTCCAAAAATAGATATTGGATTATGTTTGTGAGCTGGTCTTTTCCTCTGGGCATATTAGATTATATTGGATTCAGAGGTTTCACTTATACTTGATTAAATAATGATTGAGGCTTTGATTGGGCCACATCAGTAGTCCCCTTGGAGGGCGGGGACTCACGGAGAAACCACACTGCAGAGAAGGGAGTTTGGGGTTTTTGATCCTGGAGCCCAGGAAGTAAACAAGCAGGAGAAGCAGATACATGAGGAAAGAGATAAGGTTCCAGAAAAAAAGAGAGAGAGAGAGAGAGAGAGAGAGAGAGAGAGAGAGAGAGAGAGAGAGAGAATGAATGTTCCGTTAGACACGGCAGAGGCCCCGGGAAGAGAGATGAGCTGTTCACCTGAGACTTTACAGCTGACTTTGTGGAGAAAGTAGAGCAGCTGAGCCCGGAGAGAAACAAGCCCTGGAAGAGAGATGAGACTTATCCCAGCCTATAGCTGATAATTGGAAGAAGGTGGGACCATGAAGCCTTAAGAGGAAGAGGAAGGCTGAATGTCAGCAGCCATCTTGCTCCAGCAGGTGGCAAAAGCCTTTGGTGAGGGAAGTAACTTATGCTTTACGGCCTGGTAAATGTGAGCATCTACCCCAAATAAATATCCTTTATAAAAGCCAGCAGATTTCTGGTATTTTGCATCAGCACCCCTTTGGCTGACTAACACAAACACCATTCATGAAAGAGCTCTAGGGAATCCCCAAAGTAAAATAGGATACAATCCCTTCTTTTAAGGGTCTTCTAAGAGAAATATGAAAAGCAGAAAAAAAATGTATACAAATGACTGTAATACCATGCAGTGTATACAGGGTTTTAGAAGAGTGGACAACACCAAGCTTTAGAAGTTCTGATCAGAAAGACACCATATATCTAGGATGAGATCTGTTAACAGATCTGTACAGGTCTGGCTGTTAGATGGTGTAGCCATTTGATGTAATTATGAATTCCAAAAATCGATATTGAATCATGCTTGTAAACTGATCTGTTCATCTGGGCATGATTGGATTATGATTAGGGTGTTGACTGGGCCATGTCAGTAGGGTGTTGAGCCCTGCCCCTTGGTGGGTGTGGTCTCAAGTATAAAAGGCAAGGCAAAAGACAGAGGGAGCAGATTTGAGAAACAGTTTTTGAGAAGCAGTTCTGATGTTGGAGTCTTGAGCTGGAGCCCCAGGAAGTAAGAGAGCTTGGTCGTGAGAGAAGTCCCCGGGAAAAGAGATGAGTTGTTCACCTGAGAGTCTACAGCTGGCCTTGTGGAGAGCCTCATAGTCTACAGCTGACCTTGTGGAGGAAACAGAGGCACTGAGCCCAGAGAGAAACGCAGCCCCAGGAAGAGAGGAACTCATGAAGCCTGAACCCTGCCAAATGTCGGCAGCTGTCTTGTTCCAACATGTGGCAATGGACTTTGGTGAGGGAAGAAACTTTATGCTTTGTGGCCTGGTAACTGTAAGCTTCTACCCCAAATAAATACCCTTTATAAAAACCAACCAATCATTGGTAATTTGCAAAGGCACCCCTTTGACTGACTATTACAGATGGTATACCACAATTGAGTATGCAGGCATGTCACTTACTTAGCTTTAAGCATGTAGAGACAGAGGGGCAGTGAGGACACATGAAAGATATGTTCGGCTGCCAGAGAATTCTACAAGTCTTTTTAGTTGGATTAGTTTGAGCAGTCCCAAGGGGCCTGAAAGGCAACTCTCCCCTCACCTCCCATAAAAGTAACCAGGTCTGTACAGCTATATTTCTAGATGTAAGACACATATAATCCTTGTCTACATAACTGGGCACTTCTGCAGAGATCTAACTTTAACAAGATACATATTCAACTCTAACAGGGCATATCTAAGCACATTGTTTTATACATGGGGAGGTCTGCCCTGTATAGTTCCAGATGAACATCTTCCAGCCTCCCCAAACATACTAAGCCTCTCTCTCATGATGAAGAAAGTGTCACTTGAGTTGATCATTAAACACAGACAATAGAATAAGCAAAAACATTGAGGTCAGAGAATGCTTTGCATATAGGAAAACTATATGTGATCTCTTTGGACTAAAGAGTTGGAGGCAATGGTGAGAGAGAAGTCTGTAAATGTAGATTCTGGAGACCCTTATGCATATAACTTTTTGCATAGGAGAGTGATAAAGTTGTGTTACAGGAAGCTTAATTTGGCCCTGCAATGCCAGATACATTGGAGGGATGAGGGGCTGGAGGCAGAGAGACCAGGAAGATCCAGGCATGAATGTGTTATGAATGTCTGCCAAGGGCAGTAGTGGTGAGAGGGGTTGGTGTGAGACAGTGAAAAAGAAGAAATGTCAGGAGTCCACTACTGTTTGGAGGTGGATAGCTAGGGGGATGGAGAATTCAAAGATGACTTAAACCTGGATGATGAGAACAGAAATTAGAAAGACTGGAGGAAGGGCAGAAATTTAGGAAGTTGATGATAATTTAGGTTTTAGTTAACAGGATTTATAGTATAAATAAAATATAAAATTATTGTTAGAGGAAGGCTCAGACATAAAAATCTTCTTTGCAAAAAGTTTCATGAGAGACCAGGCTTTAAACTAGTTTATCAAATAAAAAATACAATAAGTATTTATGGAGAAAAAAAACCACACAATATTACAAGCAGAATTACTAAGTTTACAATTAGTCTGATCATGGGATTAAAAAGTAGCTGTTTTTCTTGCATATTTATCATATCCTCAAAGGCCAATGCATATCTAGATAACAGCATTATAAAAGATAGGAATTGAGTTGTTTCTGTTAGGGAGTCAACAACTTACAGGAAGTGCTCAAGGTTTCATTTACTTGGGTCAAGAACTAAAAAGAGTCATCCTGAGTTTTTTGTTTACTTGCTTGCTTTTTGTTTATCTCAGAGTGTGAAATATTTTGCTTTTTGCTTTTGTTTTTCTGTTTGTTCCTGACTCTGGGGTGTCATGTACATGTTTATTCTATACCAATGGCAAGGCAGGCTGTACATTTTATTTTCACACTAAGAGGCAATTATAAATGTAAGATTAAAGCTTTTGTGAGAGGTAGGGACAGACTGTGGAGACTTAAACGCCGTACTCTTTGTAGAAGCTTAATAGATACTAGTTCACCGTCGCATATGGTGAAGAGCATAAATTACAGAGCCTTGGGATGCCCACCTTCTGGGTATTGGAGGAGGAAGGTTGACAGTGAGGTGCCTGTACTCTGCCAGTGGAGGAGGAGCTCCTGGTTCAGTCAGAGATGTCTCTGTAAAGTGGGTTGGTAGGCACATGGGTATGAATCACACAGACATAGCTCCACAGAAGGGCCAAATCCTGGTGGGGACATACATAGACCACTGGTTTGAGAAGGGCTTTCTCTCAGACTTCTTGCTTAGCATATAGTTATGGGAGGGTTATATTCTGGCACTGATGTCTGATATTTCCCTCTGCACTTGCTATCTAGAATATACAAGTTATTGCTTTCATTGTGAAAATCCAATCCCTTGTCTCAGAAGAAAGCAGGGGATTTTTTTTTTCTTTAATAAAAAGTATCCAGTAATTAAAGATTTGGTTCTGGTTTGGTAAATCTGAGATGTGTAGGATTCTGAAGTCCTAAAAGAGGGAAACAGGTTTATTATTCTGTAGGGAAAACACACTAGAAGCAGAGAAAGGCAGATGTAGATGTAGTGAGACTTTATTGAATTCTTATTGTGTGCTACGTATCATATGAGGTGCTTTTTACTAGTTTCGATGAATATGAATAACAATAGAATTTTATCCCCTTTTCAGTAATTTGCAGAGGGTCATTCAGAGTTAGGACTCTGATCCAAGTACTCTCTAACCTCCAAGCACATGCCCTTAATTACTGTAATGTGTTGCTTCTCATAACAACGCATGTAGTCCCTTAATAGCTAAAACTCATCACAAGTGAGTAATACCAAGTGAAACCAGGAAGAAAGCTTAGATACAAGGTGGGCTTAAGGGAGAACTAATCCTTATCTATTTTTGGTGACAGCTGCCAAAGCCAGTCACTTTGGTTTTGTATACTAGGGTTAAATATAAATATATCCAGGAGTATTCATGCTTAGGTGAACTGGGTTTTTTGTTTCAAGCTATTACAGGGTACCATAAGATTTCCAAGTTACTCACAAAATAGATGATCTGGAGATAATTGATCGAGTCTAAAAAGGACATGATGAGAATGAGCAGCCAAGATGTGAAGCCAGATGGTTCAGAATCTCAGAGTTAGTGCTTAGAGAGGTGCAAAGTTGGCAGTAGGAAGCTAAAGCCAGGGAAAATGATATGAGCTTTTTGGGTGGTTCCTACAGCCACAGGGAGCAGCTGAAGGTACATTAGTGAGAGATAAGTTTAGTGCTAGAAGGGAATCCAGGGAGACTGGAATTGAGAAAGAGTCTTTGGGTCTGATGAACAGAAATTGATACTGGCCTTTGCAAAAGTGGTTTCCAGGAATCCTAATTGTCAAAAGAAAGAAGGATAGTAGAGGTAAGGTATCCTGTGTAGCTTTCTCTTTGCAAGAACTTTAGCAGTTAAAACAAGGAGGTGGGAAAGTAGCTAACAGAATCTTCCAACTTCTTATGTACCTGCTGGGAATGACTGTGAAAAAGTCCTTAAAAGGTGCTATAGAAATGTAGGAAATTTTGAGGGATTCTCAAAATTTTTTTGTTTTAGAGAATTGTCAAAGTCAACATCTCTAATCACCATTTGTAACCCTCTTTGCTTACCCGTTGTTAAAATAAAATATTAGACAAGATATTATTTATGGGAGTTTATTTGAACAGTTCATAATTCATGAATTGGATAGCATCCAAAACACAGGTGGAAAGGAGCTCCACTGAGGAGGTGTGAAGGGGGAGCTTATATAGGGCAATCATAGGAGCAAGCAAGGAAATATTATGATTGGCTCACATTGTTTCCATTTCACATAGGAAGGGTCTTACAAAGTCGGGAGCAGATAGACGTTGGTTAGTATGGTATGCTTGTCCATTCTGATAAGCTGTCTCTACTGGACTGGTTTATGACCAGGTGTTGCTCATCTGCAGTTCTGTGGAATGTATTCCATTGTTCCATTTCCTTGGTAAGCCCCTGCAGTCAGTTGTTTTTATCTTCTGGAAAGTCCTCTCTCAGAAAGGGGTCCCTTCCAGCAAAGTCCAGTGCAGGTGGCCACTTTATTTTATTTAACACTATCCTCCAACTATTAAACAGCTCTGCTTGGTGTCATCTATGATGGGCAGAGAAGAAAGGCTGTCAGAGAAGGAATGTGCCTGGTGTCCTTAAGCAACTTAGGCACATCACTAATATCCCAGTGTTTGTCTTCATGAGAACTGACTGGACTTTTTTGTTTTCTCCATTCAAGTTGAGTGAGATACTCAAATTTGGTTTGGATAAACTGCTGTCCTTTGAGGGAAGCACCATGGATGAAATAGACCTGGAGTCTATCCTGGGAGAAACAAAAGATGGCCAGTGGATATCTGATGCCTTGCCTACAGCAGAAGAAGGAAGCAGAGAGCAAGAGGAAGGAAGTAAGTTGGAGATGAGAGCAGAACAAATGGCAGTTACCCCAGGCTAGAAAAGAGTGGGCTGGTCCACATGGAAAGTCCAGGATTCTCCTTCCTGGAACATCTTTTTCCTACCAGCCCTCTTCTCATTTTGGGCACACTGCTTAAGACTTGACTGGTCCAAGAACTCTTTTCAGGCTAACTGAAAATTAGTCTGCCTGTTCCGTTATAGCTAAATATTGAACCAGATTGACACCATGAATATTAATGCAAACTCATGGATTTTAATATATATTTTTCCTCTTTGTTCAAGCATCTTCTCTTTTGTTTATTAGTAAGTGCCATCCTTAGTATGGTGCTCAACACACAGTGATTCCCTTTCTGAATAATAGAGTAATTTTGCTTTTTTAAATAACAGCAAATGCTGATTGAGCATTTATTGTGTGCTAGGCACTGTCATGTGCTTTACATCTATGTTTTCATTTAACCTTCACAATACCCCATGAGATGTAGGTACCATTAATTTTAATTTTTGTAGGGAAACAATACATGTAAATATTCTTAAATGTCAAATATTTATAGTAAGACATAGCAGTCCTCTGTCCCACCCCTTCCCAGGGATAACTACCCTCAATTCTTCTGTTTCCTCTGTTTCTTGCCTTCATATATCTAAACTATGTATTTAAGCTGCTATTTTTTTTTAAGATTTATTTTTTATTTATTATATATCCTCCCCTTTCTGCTCGCTCTCACCGTATTCATTTTTGCGTTCTTTTGTGTCTGCTTGTCTCCCCCCGCTGCGGCGACCCGCCGAGTCAGCTCACCGCGCGGCGGCCTGCCCAGCTCGCGGCGGCTTGCCCTGCCCACGGGGGCTTGCCCTGCCCACGGGGGCCTACCCTGCCCATGGCGGCCTGCCCTGCCCGCGGCGGCCTGCCCCCTCGAGGCCTGGGGCCTCCCATGTGGCAAACCGGAGCCCCACCAATTGAGCTACAGCTGGTTCCCTATTTTTTTATTTATTGGTTTTCATTTATCCATTGATTTCCCACCATGGTAGATAAGTGCCTAGCTCTCCTACACTATCCTCTGCACAATCTCCAGTGTAAACATATCAGAGTATTTGGTTAACTCAGTAATCAGTATTTACATTAATATGACTATTTGCATCTTAGTTAATGAGTTGACTTTTGCCTTGAAGTTAATAGTTGCTAAATGCTCTGGCCTCTGTCATATTCCTAACATTCATATTTCCTATACAATCAAATGTCTCAATTCCATTTTTTTTTTCTGGGAAATTTTCTTCCCAGAGCCCTTGGTTCTCTTTCCAGACTGATTGCTGGCTAGGCAGTTGTTGTTCTGGGACCTTACTTTGCTGTTCTCCTATATTGGATCTTTCAAGGATCCTGTGACTTTTTTTTTTTTTTCTTACCGTCTCCCACCCTGATTTTACTGGGGCTCATCCTCCATTAGCTTCCTAAAAAGAAAGAGTGCATGAGAGAGAAATTTTATTTCTTTGATTGTCTGAAAATACCTCGATCAAACTCTTGAACTTTGTTGATAATTTGTATGAGTAAAGAACCGGACAGATTATAATTTCACCCTAGAATTTTGAAGACCTAGCTCCATTGCGGTTTTTTAATTTATTTATTTCTCCCCACCCCCTCGTTGTTTGCACTTGCTTTGTCTGTTCATCTTCCTTGTTTCTTTAGGAGGCACTGGGCACCAAACCTGGAACCTCTGATGTGGGAGGGAGGCACCTAATCACTTGAGCCACCTCCATTCCCTGCATTATTGTGTCTCTTGTTGCATCATCTAGTTGCATCAGCTTGCCATGCCTACCCGTTGCGCCAGCTCGCTATCTTCTTTAGCAGGCACCAGGAACTGAACCAGGGATCTCCCACGTGGTAGGTGGGAGCCCAGTCACTTGAGCTGCATTTGCTTCCCTCTGTTATGTTTTTTTTTTAAGCTTTATTTATTTATTGCTCTCCCCTTCCCCCTTATAGTTTTGCGCTCGCTGTCTGCTCTTTATGTGTTCTTTTTATTATTATTATTACATATCCCCCGCCCCCTTTCTGCTTGTTCTTGCTGCGTTCATTCTTGCATCCCCTCCCTGTTGCAGTGACCCACCGAGTCAGCTCACCGCGCAGTGGCCTGCCTGCTTGCGAGGGCCTGCTCTGCCCGTGGCGGCTTCGCCCTGTCCGCAGGGGCTTGCTCTGCCCGCGGGGGCTTGCTCTGCCCGTGGTGGCTCAGCCGGCCCCCTCTATGTGTTCTTCTGTGTCTGCTTGTCTTCTCCTCGGGTGGCACCGGGAACCGATCCTGGGACCTTCTGGAGTGGAGAGAGGCTGAATCTCTTGCACTACCTCAGCTCCCTGGTCAGCTGTGTCTCCTGTTGTCTCTCTTCTGTGTCTCTCTTTGTTGCATCATCTTGCTGCGCCAGCTCTCTGCACGGGCTAGCACTCCTGCGCCGGCCAGCTCTCCACTCGGGCCACCTCTTCACTTGGGCTAACTCACCATGCAGGCCAGCTTGCTTTTCACCAGGAGGCCCCGGGAATCGAACCCTGGACCTCCCATATGGTAGACGGGAGCCCAATCACTTGAGCCACATTTGCTTCTTGCTCCGTTATGTTTTGAATTCTTCCTGATCTCTCTCTCTCTCTCTTTCTCTTTTGGAGGCTGTTAGCATCCTATGTTCATCCCTGGTATTTTGAAATTTTATGCTGAAGTCTCTTTGTGTGTGTTTTATTCAGTGGGGTGGTTGCTCAGGGGTTCTTTTTAATCAAAAAAAAAAACACAAGTCTCTCAGTTCTTAGAAATACTTCTGTATTATTTCTTTGATATTTCCCTCCATTTTCTCCATTTTCTTAGATGTTGGGTATTTCCATTTCTAATTTTTTAATCCCCTGGGAGATTTCCTTGACTTTTTTTTTTATTGAAGTATATCATTCATACATGAACATACATAAACAATAAATGTATAGTAAAAGTTGTGAATTTAGAAAACAAACATGCATGACATCATACAGGGGTCCCATACATCAACCCATCACCAACACCTTTCATTGTTGTAGAACATTTGTTACAAATTATGAAAGAATATTGTCAAAATCTTACTACTAACTATAGTCCATATCTTATATTTGGTGAATTTTCCCCCCAACCCACCCTGTTAATATTTTTTAAATATATTGTTATTACAGAAGTTGTGAATTTACAAAACAATTGTGCACATGTGTAGAATTCCCATACAATACCCTTTCATCAACATACCACACTGTGGTGGAACATTTGTTACAGATTATGAGATAGTATCATCAGACTATTACCACCAACCATGGTCCATAACATACATTTGGCACACTTTTTCCATATTATAGTATTGCTGGTAACCATAGCCCATTGGTCATACCAATTGTATTTTTCACATGCTTCTCCACATTCCCGCCATCCTGCAATAATGGCGGATATCTGCTCTTGCTCACAGAAGGACACTCTTGCATCTGTACCATCAACCACAATTCTCATCCACTTGTGGGTTCACTGTGTTATTCAGTCCCTAGATTATTCTCTAGCTTTCTTTGAATTGATGTTTATATCCCTAGACTACCCTTTCCAGCAACATTCTACTCACTATAATATGTTACCATCAACTGTATACAATTTCCACATTTTTAAGTAAAGTTAATTAAAATTCCTATATATATTAAGCATCAACAGTCCTTCTCAGCCCTTCTTTTATCTCCTAATAACCTTTACTCTAGGTTTTAACTCAATGCATTTATTCTTTGTATTTAGTTCATATTAATGAGACCATGCAATATTTGTCCTTTTGTGCCTGGCTTACTTCACTTAACATAATGTTTTCAAAATTCATCCATGTTATCATGTGTCCCAATTTCATTTCTTCTTACTGTAGCATAGAATTTTATTTCATGTATATACCACATTTTGCTTATCCATTCATTGGTTGATGGACACTTGGATTGTTTCCATCTTTCGGCAACTGTGAATAATGCCACGATGAACATCAGTGTGCAGATGTCTGTTCATGTCACAGGTTTCTGTTCTTCTGGATATATTCCTATTAGAGGAATTTCTGGATCATGTGGCAGTTCTATATTTAGCTTCCTGAGGAATTACCAAAGTGTCTTTCACAGAGGCTGCAATCCCTTTTACAATCGCACCAACAGTGAAGGAGTGTTCCTGTTTCTCCACTTCCTCGCCAGCACTTATTGTTTTCTGTTTTTTTGTAAAATAATGGCCATTCTGTGCATGTGAGATGATATCTTATTGTCATTTTTACCCCCTATTGTCATTTTTACCCCCATTTCCCCAAAGGCCAGTGATATTTGAATTTTTTTTTTTTTTGGTTACATATCCCCCCCCCCTTCTGCTTGTTCTTGCTGTATTCATTTTTGCGTTCTTCTGTGTCTACTTTTTGTCTCCCCCCGTTGTGGCGACACGCCAAGTCAGCTCACCGCGCAGGTGGCTTGCCCCGCTCGCGGGCGGCTCTGCTCTGTTCACGGGCGACTTGCCCTGCCCATGGCGGCTTTGCCCTGCCCGTGGCAGCTTGTTGCCCTGCCCACGGCGGTTTGCCCTCTCAAAGCAGTCTGCCCGCTCGGAGAGGCCCCCGGGAACCGAACCCGGGGCCTCCCATGTGGTGAACTGGCACCCTATCCACTGGACTACAGCTGGCCCCAATAGCCAGTGATATGATGGAACATTCACTCATGTGTTTTTTGGCCATTTGTATTTCCTCTTTGGAGAGATGTCTATTTAAATCCCTTGCCCGTTTTTTAATTGGATTGCTTGTTCTTTTATTGTCGAATTGTATGTTCTCTCCACATAGAATGGAAATCAAACCCGTGTTGGATATGTGGTTTCCAAACATTTTCTCCCCCTTGCCCTCTTGACAAATTCCCCTGAATCACAAAAGTGTTTAAATTTGAGGAGGTCCCATTTATCCATATTTTCTTTCATGGCTCGCGCTTTCAGTGCAAGATTTAAGAGTCCACTATCTACCACCAGGTCTTGAAGATGTTTTCCTACATTTTTTCCTAGGAGCTTGATTTCCTTGACTTTTAAAAAAATTTGTATTAATTTATTAATATTTAATATGCAGACCATGTTCCTGTCTCTCCAGTTGTCCCAAAACAATGTCCTTTATAATTGTTTTTTTTCCCCTACCTAGAATCCAATAGAGGATCACACATTGTATTTAGTTGTCATGTCTCTTCAGTCTCCAATAATAAACCAGAACAGCCTCCCAGCTTTTTATTTATTTATTTATTTATTTATTTATTTTGTCTTTCATGTCATTGACATTTGTTAAACGTCCTACAATTTGGATATGTCTGATTGTTTCCTCATGACTAGATTTGGAGTAAACACATTTGCTATAATACTATGTTACATAAATAATGTTGTGTACTTCCTGTTGCATAAATCAGGAGGCATATATTGTCAGTTTGCTTCATTTTTTTTTTAAAGAATTTATTTTTTATTTATTACATATCCCCCTCCCTTCTGCTTGCTCTTGCTGTGTGTCCATTCTTTGGTGTTTTTCTATGTCTGCTTCTTGTCTCCCCCCGTCTTTGCGGCGACGGGCTGAGTCGGCCCTCCGCGGCGACGGCTCGCTCCGTTCGAGGGTGGCTCCATTCCGTTTTCAAGGACGGCTCCGCTCCATGTTTTGCGGGCAGCAGTCCTCCATGTTTTTGCGGGCTGCCGGCTTCCGCAGATCACAGGCAGCAGCTCCGCTTTTCACGGGTGACTTTGCCATGCCCGTGGGGGCTCCGCCCTGCCCGTGGCGGCTTTTTGCCTTGCCCACGGCAGCTCTGCCCCGCCCACGGCCGCTTGCCTTTCTCAAGGCCGTCTGCCCGCTCGGAGAGGTCCCCAGGAACCGAACCCGGGGCCTCCCATGTGGTACCCCAGCGCGCTCTTTATCCACTGAGCTATCTAGCCGGGCCCCAGTTTGCTTCATTTTGATGATGCTAAGTTTGATCTGTTGGATAAGGTGGTGTCTGCCAGATTTCCCCAATTTAAAGGTGTCTTTTCTTCTCATTTGTAATTATCAAGTGATCTGTAAGCTGGTATTTTGAGACCTTATAAATATCCTGCTCCCCAAGAACTTTTCACCTAATGACTTTTTAAAAAACTTTGAAGCCATCTGGTCTTGTGCTTTTCTTTGTTGGGAGGTTTTTGATGACTGATTCAAACTCTACTTCTGATTGGTCTTTTGATGTCTTCTATTTCTCCCAGAGTCAATGTAGGTTGTTTGTGTGTTTCTAGGAATTTTTCCATTTCATTGAAGTTGTCTAATTTAATGGCATACAGTTGTTTATAGTATCTCTCCTCTTATTTTTATTTCTGTGGCGTCAATGGTTATGTTCCCTCTCTTGTTTCTGATTTTATTTATTTGCATCTTCCCTCTTTTTTTTTCTTTGTTAGACTAGCTAAGTGTTTGCCAATTTTTAAATCAAAGAACCAACTTTTGGTTTGGTTAATTCTTTTTATTGTTTTCTTAATTTCTTTTATTTCTGCTCTAATCTTTTTTATTTCTTTCCTTGTACTTCCTTTGGGATTAGTTTGCTGTTCTTTTCTTAGTTTTTCTAAGTATTCAGTTAGGTCTTTGATTTTAGTTTTTCTTTTTTAATGTAGGTATTTATGGCTATAAATTTCCCTCTCAGCACTGTCTTCACTGTATCCCGTAAGTTTTGATATGTTGTGTTTTCATTTTCATTTGCTTCAAGATACTTACTGTTTTTCTCTTTGCAATTTCCTGCTTAACCCACTGGTTGTTTCAGTGTGTTGTTTAACTTCCATATATTTGTGAATTTTCCAGTTCCTCATCCATTATTGAATTTCATTATGTTGTGGTCAGAGAAAGTGCTTTGTATGATTTCAGTCTTTATAAATTCATTGAGACTTGTTCTGTGACCTAACATGTGTTCTGTCCTAGAGAATGATCCATGAGCACTTGAGAAGAGTTTATATCCTGTTGTTTGGGGGTAAAATGTTCTGTATATGTCTGTTAGGTTTAGTTCATTTATCATATTATTCAAGATCTCTGTTTCCTTATTGATCCTCTGTCTAGATGTTCTTTCTGTTGCTGAGAGTGGTGTATTGAAGTCTCTCACTATTATCGTAGAGACATTTATTTCTCCCTTCAGTTTTGCCAGCATTCGCCTCATGTATTTTGGGTTAACCTGGTTAGGTGCATATATATTTATAATTGTTCTTCTTGGTAGATTGTCCCTTTTATTAATACATAGTGTCCTTCTTTGTCTCTTATAACAGTTTTGCACTTAAATTCTTTTTTGTCCAATATTTGGATAGCTACCCCAGCTCTTTTTGGTCACTGTTTGTGTGGAATATCATTTTCTAACTTTCACTTTAACTTACTGTGTCCTTGGGTCTAAGGTGAATGTCTTGTAGACAGCATATAGATGGATTATATTTCTTTTTACCCATTCTATCACTCATGATTTGGGAGTTTTATCCATTAATATTCAAGTTATTACTGTAAATGTAGTACTTACTTGAAGCATTTTATCCTTAGGCTTTCATATGTCATATCTTTTCTCTTAGTTACCTTTCCTAATAATCTTCATTTCTACACTGTCCTCCAAACCTCTCTCTTCTGTCTCTTTCTTAAAGGCTGCAGAACTCTTTTTAGTGTTTCTTGTAGGACAGGTCTCTTGATGATGAATTCTCTCAGTTTCTGTTTATCTGTGAATATTTTAATTACTCCCTCATTTTTGTAGGACAATATTGCCAGGTATAGCATTCTTGGCTGGCAGTATTTCTTTTTCAGTACCATAAATATTTCATACTACTGCCCTCTCACCTCCATGGTTTCTGATAAGAAATCAGCACTTAATCTTCTAGAGTATGAATCACTTTTCTCTTACAGCTCTTAGGATTCTCTCTTTATCTTTGGCATTTGGCAGTCTGATTAGTTTGTGTCTCGGAGTAGTTCTGTTAGGATTTATTCTGGTTGGAGTATGCTGCACTTCCTGTATATGTATATCTATGTCCTTCATAAGAGTTGGAAAATTTTCAGCCATTGTTTCCTCAAACACTCCTTCTGCCCCTTTCCCTTCTTTTCTCCCTCTGGGGCACCCATACCACATTTGTTTGTGTGCTTTGGCTGTCATTCAAAAATGAGACCCTGCTCTTTTTTTTTTTTTTTTCATTTTTTTCTCTATCTTTTCTTCTCTGTGTAAGATTTCAGATATCCTATCTTGTAATTTGCTAATCCTTTCTCCTGCTTTTTCAAATCTGTTGTTATATGATTCTGGTGTATTTTTAATCTCTTCTGTTGTGCCTTTCATTGCCTTAAGTTGTGTTATTTTTCTTTATATGCTTTCAAATTCTCCTTTATGCTCACTCAGTGTCTTAATTTCCTTTATCTCTTCCTTCATCTCCTTGTGTTGATTTAGGAAATTTGTTTGGACATCTTGGATTAGTTATTCCAAATTCTGTGACTCCTCTGACTTTTTAATTTGTTCCTTTGACAGGGCCATATCTTCCTGTTTCATAGTATGGCTTTTAATTTTTTGCTGGTGCCTAGGCATCTGATTATCTTGATGGGTTTACTCTGATAGTTAATTTCTCTCTCTTGCCTAGGTTTTTATTGTTGATTGGTTTTCTGTGATGGCTCTTCTTTGACACTTGGTTCAACTTACTCTAAATATTTAGAATTTCCCATGTTTAATTGATCATAATGGGACCAGGGATCTATGAAAGGGGCGCAGACCAGTTCCAAAGAGCCTGAGGAGAGGGTGGGAAAGACTCTAGAAAGCCTTGTTTTCTTTTTTCTTGTTGGCACCTTGAAAGTGTCCTTTCCTGCCCAACAGGTGGCACTCTTTAGCTAGCTGTTCACCACATCCTTAGGGAGAGGAATGCTTTGGTTTTCATTTTATTTTCCCTACACAGGTTCCACTTCTGCTGAGGGCAGTGCTGAAAATGGGAGGAGCCCTGACCTGGCCAACTGGAGCTGTGATTCAGCCAGGACCCAGCATTCCGAACACTCAGATCAGAAACTTTGCTGGGCCTTTGGCCCTGTTTCACCACCACCACCCCCACCCCCACTCCCATTTCCAGAGAGGAAGGCTTCCCCCCCACTTTCATCTCCATGTGGAGGCTCCTTACCTCTAGGGTGGAGGATGGGTGACAGCCAGTGCCAAAGAACAAGTTGACTTGCAGTTCTTCTGCCGCAGCCTTTCTCAGTCTTCCTGTCCTGCTCATTCCTAGATGTTGTCCAGTGCTAGTCTCTGGAGTCTGAGCACCGCTATCTTGCTTTCTCCTGCCCTGCCTATGCCTGGCAAGGCCTCTTCACAAGCTGTCTGCGCCCTTCCCCTAATGACTTTTTAGCATACGTTGATGATCCTTGCCTGAATCAGTCATTATTGGTTACAAAAAAGATGATTTTCTAATGCTGTAATTCCTTCTTTATATATTAGTTTGCATTTTTCTGCAAAGAAGAGCTTTCCCCATCCCACCTCCCTACCTTTTTTTTTTTTTTAAGTTATCACTATGGAATCGTAGTTTCTTTTTTAAATCAATGTGTTATAACCTGTTGCCTTTATTATTTATTTTGAAACTCAGATTGTCCCAAATTTGTTAGAGGGAGCCCCTTCAGGTTGGTTCCTGTTCTTTAGACATGTCCTCGTTAGGCTGAGCACTTCCTTGCTTTCTGGCAGAATAAGATATTCTAGGCTCATTTGTACATTCCCTGCTTTAGATCTGAATGAAATCATCCATTTTCCCCAAAGATCTTGATTCCTTTTTTGTAGGGAATAATATTTAGAAACGAAGATCTTTGCACTAGGTGTGTCAGATGTCATTAGGATGACACTGATGCTAGATCCTTTCAGTAGATGGAGGCAGGAAATAACTAACTTAGTATGTGGATGGATGGATGGATGGATGGATGGATGGATGGATGGATGGATGGATGGATGGAAGGAAGGAAGGAAGGAAGGATGGATGGATAGGTAGGAAGTTTGTTTTGTTTTGTTTTGTTTTGTTTTAATCGAATCATGTTGCCCTTAATCCAGATCTCATACCTCTGAATTCTTTCTGACTTTCCCTTAACCTACATATCCCAAAGTGAAGCCCGTGTTCTCAATAACATCAATGTTTACTCAATTGTCCTGCCTTATGATACATACTAATTTCAGAATTAGTATATCCATACTACAGCAAACATATTAATAACAAGCTTATTAAGGGAAATTCAAGTTTTCTTTGTAATTCTCTGGTCCTTTGAATATATTCCACTAGGCCTACAGTATCCAACTCCTCTTGGCTGCAGAGTGAAGACAGGAAGCACAATTAAAAATAATATAAAGAAATATAAAGAATAATTAAAGCAGCCCCAATCAAAATAAAAAACCGGGTTGCATTATTATGAATTCCAGGGTTTTTAAAAATGCATGTTTGTAAATTGAGAATTGCATGCGTTATGAAGCTACATATGTTGATTATATTTGACACTTCTCAGCTCTTTATTTTTTCACCACTTGTTGATAGAGCGCCTCATTGAAAGCCCCCTGCTGATTTAATTAGCAAATGCCAATTAGAATTACAGCTGGTTGGATTTGGGTACAAGTGTGAAGCAATTGATCTCTTGAGAACGAAAATGTTTTGCTTTCATACTCTCCAGGGAAAACATACTTATAGCTGATTTTGGTAATGCTGTGAAGTACTTTCTTATGGTAATATGTGTTATTAAATATGCTTCACTTTAGAATCATTATCTTACCTATCCGTGACTGCTAGTTTTGGCTCTTCATGACTTCTCTTTATAGCTTGATTCACGATCTTGGCAGATCACCCTACCTCTTTGAGCCTTTGTTTCCTTGTTTGTAAAATAGTGATGTTAATGTTACAAAAATTAAATGTGATAATAGCTGTGAAAGTACTCTGATAGCATAAAGCACTATTCAAGATTATACTACTATCATTATTATTAATTATTGTTTGCTGGCCTATTATCTTTCCACCCTTTAAAAGACACAATGATATAATGAAAAGGGCACCACAGGCCTTTAAGAGTCAGAAAATCCTGCTTCTTCATTTATTAGCAGTGAGAACTGGGAAGTCTATTAATCCATGTCAAAGCCTCAGTTTCCCTTTTCTTAAATGGGTTAATAATAACAGGGTTCTGATTAGGCTCTTGCAAATGTTTTCTAGAATATTGCAAATCCAAGGGATTATTTTTGTAATTCTTCATTTTCTTTTAGATTTGCCACCTTCTTCCTTTTAATATTACACAAAAGGGGATAAATACTGAATTATATATTCGAATGTGGTTAAAAGGGGAAATGTTAGGTTGTATATATGGTACTAGAATAAAAATTTTTAAAAAGCTCCATGGAATTGTACAACACAGTGAACCCTAAGTTAAAACCATGGACTCTAGTTTATAGTACAATTATAAAAAACATGCTTTTAGCAATTGTAATAAATGTACCACACCAATGCAAGATGTTAATAGAGTGGTATATGGGGATCCGATATTGTATACATGATTGTTCTGTAAACCCACAATTTCTCTAATTAAAAAAAAAAGTGTTGAGTATTAAAAGTGTGTTAGGGATAGAAAAGTGTGTTCTCAGCTTTTATTAGATGATTTTAATGTCAATGGGATTTATGCTAAGGAATGTTTAGAATGAATGAGTGATCTATCTAGGGCTAGTCTGAAAGGGCTTTGATAAGAATGTGTTGGAACCCGTATAGAACCCATACCAGTCAGTGTCATTGAGATCAGAAATGAAACACTCTCACCACAAGTTAGTCTTAGCCTCTTTAGAATATAGGCTGAGCTTTCTTGTTTACTCCAGTTTTTTTTTAATAGAATTAATCCATTTTTCTTTAGTATTTAACATTTCTCTTTTTGTGTTTTATGTTCTTAGAAAACCATATGTACTTATTTGAAGGTAAAGATTATTCTAAAGAGCCTAGTAAGGAAGATAGAAAATCATTTGAACAACTGGTGAATCTTCAGAAAACCCTTTTGGAGGAAACTAGTCAAGAGGGCCGGTCACTCCGAAATAAAAGCAGGGTAAGAACTATTAATTTATATAAAGGACTAAATTTTTCCGAACTATCATCCTAGGAGAACAAAAAAAGATGCTGGAAATGATTTCGTAAGAAATAAATATATAAGTGGTTTGTTGAAATCTAAGTATAGTTAATTGTATCCTAATATATAAACTGTGTAAAAAGTTAGCATAAAAAACATTAACAAAGAGATTATATTTTACTATTTAAAGCAAGTGAGAGCAGCCCTGTCCACCTAAGCCACCCCTGACAAGATTACTATATATGCAGAAGTACCATGCCTTGCTGTTGATAATTGTGACCTTATGTCATCAACAGAGGACATCAGTCTTAAACGATAATGTGCACAGTGTTGGGTACATAGTATATACTTGTTAAATACTACCTATCATTAAAAGAATCGTGATGTTGAAATATTGTGTTTAAGAAAGAAGTATAATACACTGTAGGAAGATTTTGATTTCCATTAAAAATGGTTAAAATTAAAATGGCATCCTGCAGGTATGCTTTCAATTAAGAAAAAAATTTACCTTTCTGTGCTTTATTTCTAATGAAATGAATCAGAATGACATATTGCTGTCCCATCTGTGCCAGGGCTTTGGTTGACTTTAGAGCACAATATTCTGGTCACGATGCCTATGAGGAGTGTAACATGAACAGTAAATTGAAGTGTCTTGTCACCACTTCCCACCACATAGCATGGCTTGGAGATGCAATGTTTTGTGAAATATTAAGCGTGTTGCTTCCATACAGAGAGTGCTTTGAGAATGACTGAAATCTGGAGAACCAGGCCATTGCTGGCCTTCCTGTTTAGGGATCTTGTTCTTCCTATAGGTTCTCATCCCAGGCCTTGTGGAGGGGTCTACCAAAAGGAAGCGAATTCTGAGCCCAGAAGAGCTGGAGGACAGAAGAAAGAAAAGACAAGAGGCAGCAGCCAAGAGAAAGAGACTGATAGAGGAGATGAGGAAGAAAAAGGAAGAGGCTGAACATAAGAAAAAGTACGTCTGTTTCATTGATCAAGCTGAGGGGCACAGTTGGTAAAGGATCATCATCTCTTAGTGATCCCACAGTTTAACATTACTTTAAAATTGCTGAAAACCCCTATAAAGCTTATTTGTTCCTATTGGTGATAAAATACAAGTATTTAAGCAGGCCTTTAGCCTACTTAAGTGGAAAGTCCAGAGTGCTTAAGGGAGAGAGGATACATTCTGTTGAAACAAGAAAATTCTTAAGAGTTTATTGAGGCTGTCTGGTAAGAAGTAGTTTACTTGAACATTCCCGTGTAGTGGTATTCCTAAAAACAAGGCATTCATCGGATGCTTAGCACTCTTGAAGTGTAGTCATGAAGCAGTTGGGCTAATCAGTAAGATTCTTGTTTATTTACAAATAAGCAGAAAATCTCAATCGGTGCAAGTTTCTAATTTCATTTCCCCTTGGCATTTATTGTTCTTGAATAGCATTATGAAATGTGCTCCAAGAGAAATTGTGATGGGTCCGATAATTGCCTTTTCTTTCTGGCCTGTTGCAGGATGGCCTGGTGGGAGTCCAATAATTACCAGTCATTCTGCCTGTCTTCTGAGGAGAGCGAACCAGAGGAGCCCGAGGACTGGGAAGATGAGAGCTCTGTGGAGCTGAATTACAAAGACCCAGACTTGACCTCAATCAAGTATGTTAGCGGTGACGTCACCCACCCTCAGGCTGGGGCAGAAGATGCTCTCATCGTTCACTGCGTAGGTATGAGAAGTGGTACCGGGCAGAGTTGGGTGTTAGAAATGTTTGTGGTGCCAAGGACTGGTAAGGATGAGACAGAATCATGACTTACAGTTGATGGTCCAGTATAGTATTATATGGTAAAAAAATGCATGGAGTTTAGAGTCAAGAGAGTTGGAATTGACTCTTGGCGCTCTTATTTAACTGATTGAGTTACTTAATCTCCCTGAGGCTCAACTTTATCTGTAAAATGGGTAAAATGGGGTAATATCTCTATCCCCCTTCCTGCCTTCTTTTACTTTATTACATATATCACCACCTGCCATTATTAAATATTTATTTGACTATCTCATTGCAGTAGAAAATAAGCTTCATAGGAGCAGGGATTTTTTCTTTTATCCACTGCTGTATCCCTGTTGAACAGTCCCTGACACACAATACTTGGTAGCAAATAATTTGTAGAATGATTGAATGAATGAAAAACTCTAAATACAAGGCACTAACCAGCTATGTTGGTGCCAGTGTGGATAAGTCACTTAACCTTTCCATTTTCTTACCTATAAAATGTGAGTTGTGTACTGTTGAATTACCAGTGCTTCACTTTACTCTCCCTATTATATCTACTCTCCTTCCTTCCTCAGTAATCTCCCAGGGATTTACAGATGCACCATAGAGATTTGCTCCTGCAGAATACTAATTTTTGAAGTGTTTTCCTCTTATGATGGCCAGGTGTATCTCCCAGAAAACCTAAGCATATTTGGGAAGTCCAACTCATGATATTCCTAGACCAGATGTTTGTTCTTCCCTTTGAAAAATGTCTCTTTGCTGTATTTTTGTATTTTGTTTGCTTTTTTAAAATTGTGAACTGGACTTTTTTTTTTTTTTTTAAAGATTTATTTATTTTATTACATATCTCCCCTTCCCCCCGCTGCGGTGACGCGCCAAGAGTGGTCACTGCGCAGGCGCGGCTTTCCCCGCTTGTGGGTGGTCTCTGCGTCCGTTCCCGGCCGGCGCTTGCTTCAGTTCGCGGGTGGCTGGCTGCGCTCCATCTGCAGGCGACCTGCCCTGCCCGTGGCGGCTCTTGCCCTGTCCGTGGCAGCTTCTTGCCCTGCCCACGGCGGCTCCGGCCCGCCCATGGCAGCTTGCCATTCTCAAGGCGGTCTGTCCACTAGGAGAGGTCCCCGGGAATCGAACCCAGGGCCTCCCATGTGGTATGCCGGCGCCCTATCCACTGGGCTATCGAGCCGGCCCTGTGAACTGGACTTTACTTCCGCAGATGAGATTTTTGTGTTTTTTTTTTCCTGTTAGATGACTCTGGCC
>PVKH010001991.1:0-28486 GCA_004027955.1 Chaetophractus vellerosus
CTTGAGAATGGCAAGCCGCCATGGGCGGGCCGGAGCCGCCGTGGGCAGGGCAAAAAGCTGCCACGGACAGGCAAAAGCCGCCACGGGCAGGGCAGGTCGCCTGCAAATCGAGCACAGCCAGCCACCCGCGAACTGAAAAGCCGGCCGTGATGGAAGCAGAAGCCGCCCACAAGCGGGGAAAGCCGCGCCTGCGCAGTGAGCAAGTCTCGGCACGTCGCCGCAATGGGGGGGAAGGGGAGATATGTAATAAAATAAATAAATCTTTAAAAAAAAAAAAAATTTTGTTAAAGGATAATTGTCAAAAATGGCAAAATTATGACTTTTATACAAATATAAGATTTTATTTAACTCAATAATGAATGAGAGAACTATTACAGCTAGTTCAAAGGAGAATTCCAAGAAGCACACATATATAAGAAATAAGAAATTCATACAAATAGATTAAAAAAACAAATCCATCTGTAGGGTAATCATCAATTCTATTTCACTAGAACATAATTTATTTGCGTTCATGGACAAAAATTATTTACATTTATATCATTTTTCTGCAATTTACACAGATGCAAACTAGCTCAAAGACAACAAAAGATCTGGAAACAAGGAGGGGTAACCTAGCTAAGATTTATCCCATTTTAAAGTCTTCCAAAATTTTCCCTGACACTTTCTAAGGCTAAAGATTGTATCTGTACAATTTTATATTATCATTTATTAAACATTCTGAATTTTTCTATTGATAATTGCTTAAATATAAAAAATAGTGCTCAATTAATTTTAATGGCCTTTGTAACAGTTTGAGATTATTTTTTTGAATCCTAAAACGAGAAGGATTATGTTTGTAAACTAATCTATTCTTCTGGGTGTGATACCCTATGATTATACTGGTTTCAGGTGAGGGACCCTTGACTAATTATCTGTTAAGATTAGGTTTTTGAATTGACCACATCAGTAAAGCGTGACTCAGTTTGTGTCCCTGTCCCCTTGGTGGGTGGATATAAATGAACACACTCTCAAGAAGACACAGGAAGAGAGAGAGCTCTGACATTTTTTATCCTGGGGCCCTGGGGAGAGATGAGCTATTCGCCTGATAGTTTGCAGCTGACATTGGGAAGAGAGCCAAGACTGATATAGAAGGCTCAGAAAGAAATGAGCTCTATGAAAGAGAGGAAGACCTGAGAGACAAGCTCTATGCCAGCCTGCAGCTGAGAGAGAGGAAGCCCAGAGGGGAAGGCTGAACCCTTGCAGAGATCAGCAACCATCTTGCTTCAACACGTGGCAACTGACTTTGGTGAGAAAGCAACCTTGAGTTGGACTCTTTAGGGCTTTATAACTGTAAGCTTTTATCCCAAATAAACATCCTTTATAAAGCAAATAGATTCTGGTACTTTGCATCAGTACCCCTTAGGCAGACTAATACAGTCGTCAAAGAAAAAAAATGAATAATTCATTCATGTATATTTTATTAGGTTAAATGTCATTATATTTAATGGGGAAATTATATTATAACATTATGTTATGTGTTTGTTACCTGTAAGTTTAATATAAAATTTGAATGAAACTGGTATTAAGAATGCTTAAAGTGGATGAATATATTAAGCAAACAAAAGAATCCATTCTTTATACTATATATAATATAGTAAATTTTAATACTTTTAAGTTAGAGGTGCTAATAAATTTTCCCTACACACTGAAATTTTGAATATGTTAAAAATGTAATAGTTGTTGTAATAATCAGTTTACTTAAATTTGGGTTTTATGTTTTTAGCTGATAGAAGAATCATATAAACAACTATATGGAAGTGAAACAATTTGATGCCACATATCCAGAACAATTTATGTGTTTCCTGAAGTGAACTGAAATTTGAGTTTAAATAGCTGCTTCAAGTTTTGCATCATTTCTCCTGCCTGAATATTATTAACAGCACTCAGAAAAAGTGGCTATACATCTCACAATGAAGAATGCAGTGAAGTCAAATTCTCAGGTCAGGTCAGGGGTTAAAAAACATATAACAATAGTGAAACAAGTTCAGAATTGAAAATTATCCAACAGTAAATTTACCTCACTGCATTCCCTGTCAAGATCATTGCTCTACTGGTTGTTAGCAATATGTGCAATGAGGCTTCCCCCTAGTGGTCAGATGCTAAAGCAAGGTTTCTGGTCACATACATGTACACAAACACAAAATAGAAAGAAAGCAAAAACTGTCAAAAATACAAGCAATATATACAGTGACACAGTTTTAAACACTAACAGAAGTACAAAATTAAGGAATAAAAGACTTCTCACTTTCCCCAGTGCCACCGCCCTAAGTCTTTCCCACTGTCTGTGTCCACAAAGACAACCTCTCTATAGTTTGCATGTTTTATTCTCCCAGTGCTCTCCATTCTCACACACTTACCTTTTTTCCCCTTCAACTTTAAACAGCATTCACTTCCTATTATAAAACATTTGGATTAAACAACAACAAACTTACCCTTTTTGTGTATTGAATGCTTTCTTGTATTTCATTTCTTACCAGAGCTACCAGTACAATTTAAATGTTAAATGAAGATGGACCGAAAGCATAAAGGAGTAAATTACCCAAAGTCACAGAACCAAGACACAATTCAGCCTTTGTAGACTACAGTGTTTAATATTATTTCAAGATCTAAGTGATTTACAAATTAACGATACAGGGCTAAGAATAAGAACTCCGGTGAACAACATACAAAGGGATTATAAATTTAGTCAGTTTTCTGATCTTATAAAATATCATGAATTAAGAATAATGTTTTAGCCAAAAATTATCCAGCATTTTTACTCATTTTATTCATTAGACTTAGCTATGCCTATTGCTGGCTATTTCTTTAAAAAAAAATTTTTAAATCATAATGACCAGGAGAAATAGGTTGACTACCATGACTTATTTTCAAAAGAAGGAACTGGGATTCCTTCAAAAGGCTGCTGCCTTGAAGCAGATAATACTTAAGTAAATAGGTTCTAATATACTTATTTGAAACTTGTTTTATAACATTGTAATGATACTCTACACTCTATTCCAAGAGTTAAAGCATTGGACACGTTATAATGAAGTATTAACTGGGAAAGCTAATTCTAAATCTGGTAGCCTACCTCCACTTTAAATTGATGTGATTCCATTGCAAATCAATTACAACTGATTTATTTAAATTGTTTTATTAAATCAAGGAAATAAAAAAAAAAAGATGGACTATCTCCATGTATTTATTGTCTCCAAATTTGTAGTGTTTCCATGTTTTCCCTGGAAAGAGTCATAGTTGCTTCTCATGTTTGTCTTATGTTATAATTACTATGAGAATATTAATTTCTCAGTGGTAGTGTTAAAAAAAGATGTTTTATTTTATATTTTATTTGTTGTGTGTGTGTTTCTGTATACACATCTGTGTGTGTATATATATATATCCATATATATATATATAATCAGCATATCATTTGCTTTCTATCATCCAGAAATTCCTCAGAATTAATAACCTGCATATGGTGCCCTTATTTAATTTGTAGTATTTTCAGTTTCACTTCTCTAATATCAGTTGGAAATTGAACCAGAAACCAGAGCAAACCAAATGCACATACAAATACACACAAACAACAAATAAAATACATAAAATAAAAAAGCAAAAAAGACCTCTTTATTAATAGCACCACTGAGAAATTAATATTCTATTAAAGTCAAAAGATTAAACATAACCGACAATTGAAATAATCTAGTTTGTATTCCATATTTTTAATTAAGAAATTAAACTTAAGTTACCTTTATTCTGAAAATTGTTCCCTGTAAAATGATTACAGGACTACATGATTCACTTTATTTAATTGAGAATAAGGAAAGTTGTCACTAAAAAGCCCAGCAGAGTAGCAAACATGTAATAAATATTCATTACTTATTGCTTTTCTTCATAAACTTTTGGATACTTTTAAAAACCATCTTTTCAGATCATCAAAATTTTGTAATATCAGTCATCTGACAGAAAGAGAAATGTGACAGCTGGAAGGTTGGATTGAAAAAAGAAAGAGGTCTTTTAAAAATGTGATTAAAAATCCTGCTTTTGTACCTTTTACAAAGACACAACACTGAGAAACCGTTGTAAGGGCACCAACTAGGGCCTGTGCAAATCAGAGGTCTCTGAAGTGGTTGCTTCATTCCCTTTTTTGCAGATATACCCCTATGGATCTGCTTTACAAGATAGAATAAGGATTGGTAAATATTTCTTCATTATTTCATCCAGGCTGCTAGCTATACAAGTTATGAAGCCAGTTTAGTTGCTGTGCTCTTTAAAAATATATTTGGAAAGAGGAAGCAATGAAAGATAATAGAATTAATAACATGAATAATTATGTTTTCTTACATAATCTATTGTATGACAATTGATAGATAATTATATTCATCATTGCCAACTTCTAATTGTCTTGAATGCATTTGAGATAAAATAAAATATCACTGAGTAGGGATAATTTCAGCAAAATTTAACAATAGTTAACCTTTGTGTTTTTTGGCAAACTTCCAAATGGAATGCTCAAATTATAAGACAAAACTTGCCTGACGTCATTCTACAGAAAGACTATTAAAATTTGCTTTTTCCCGTAAGATCATATTCAAGATCTTATTCCTGAGTGCTTTATCAAATCAAGAAAATGAAGAGATTTCATTATTAACTTTCAGTATTTTTCAATAAAGGATTGAAGTATATAATAATGAGTTATGATGTTTGTGTTTGTCCTTTGAAGTTTCAAGTTCTTCAGTGTTTTCAAATCTCCAAACATACGCACCAAATTTGCCTAGTTCTGCTTTAAGTTGTCATTTTTTAAAGTTTGTATTAGTCTGTCAATTAAGGCTACTCTGCATCTGCATAATTAAAAGTTCCTACTTTCCAGTTCCTACCACACCTGACATTATATAAAATAGGGTGATTGCATATTTTAGCATATTTTTCTTTAAAAACCAATGAACTTCAGTATGGAATAAAATACTTTAATTTGCACTACAACGTTTTAAAAACCAAGGCAACTGGCTCAGTTTTTAACACCGAGTTTTACTCCAATATTATTGTGTTATTTGATTTTAAGTTTCAGGATTTCTCTTAGACCACATGAGATATGCAAGTTTGGATGTTGATGCTTGGTCGTGAATGGTTCAATTCATCCTGCAAAGAGGTGGTGGTGTTATTGCTTTTAATTTCAATTTAATAAAAATGTGAATCATAAACCCAGCATTTCTGGAGTCCCATTAGTGCTTAGTTCCACACATACCCTGTCCTGTCCCCTGCCTTAAGTATGGCTCATTTATCTGAAATAATTCATCAGCTTTCATGGTATTCTTCATCAATTTATAAAATAAAGTCAATTTTTCAATGAGATATTTAGCTATATGATCATAATGTAAAATCATATCATAAAAAACAACTTGAGGACAAAGTACTTTATGATCAATTTATTATAAATAATACTAAAAACAAAACCCCAAAATACAAAATGCAATAATTTTATGTTTTACAAACCTTGCCATTTGGCTTCCTTATTGAAATTGCCAATAAGGTACTTGATAATATAAAAAAATTTTCCAATACCTTTACAGATCAACACTTAGGAGCATCAGGAATAAAAGCTTTCTCCACTTAGATTAGTTCTTAATGTTTCAAAGTGTGTTTTTTAAACAAATAGATAGTTTAGATAGATTTTCTACTTTCCCCCCGAAATCTTGATAATGTGTTTCTGTACCATTTATTCACATGTGTTTTAGAAAATCACACTATACTTTTTTAAAAATTATTATTCTTATTTGCATTTTCCTTTAAATAAATTTAACAGGATTTGACTCAAGCTTGAATAGATCTAGCAGACCATGTGGCATCATTATTTAGTAGTCTCAAGTGGCTCTATGAGAAAACTTGGATGTCATATTTTGAAGTATATGTGAATTCATCATGTCTATTTGCTTAGTTGAATATTTTTTACTGTCTTTGCAGAACACAAAGAATATGGATGGAGAACCTTAGGTAGTGGAATTCTAAGCATAGTTGTGTGAGCTCTAACACACACACACACACACACACATACTAAATACACTTACACCTGCTGCCTATTCACCGCAACATTTAATGATGACTGAGGTCAGGTAGAGATTATTTTACTTTAATTAATTTCTCATTTCTAGCTTTCAGAATCAAGATAAATCCTAACCTATGCAGTTTTCAAAATAGAAGATATAACAAGTTTGAAAAGCTAAAATCAGTTTTGGTGGGTAATACAAATAAGGCTTAGAATGTCAACCTATCTTTTAAAATAAAATACACCATCACTTAAAATCATGAAGAAAACTGATAATATCTATGACATAAAGAAATAATAGTTTAACTTGCAGATATATATATATACAAAAATATTGCATAAGCAGAAGTTATACTTGAAATAACATTTATATAAACAAATGTATCACACAAAATATAAATGCTAAATACCTCTTTCTTTTATCACCTATAATTCTCCATCAGCCAAAATGATTTTGTACGGATTTGCTTTGGATTTTCCTCCCCCAATGGGATTGATGTTTTGTTGAGTTTTATTTTCTGAAGATAAACTTTTATTGTGTTATTGAATATACCAGCAAACTAAGCCCTCCCACGACAATTCTGAAAGCTTCCATGGACTGTATTGTTTGGTTGTATATTGTCTTAGTTTCCTAAGGCAGCCATAACCAAGTACCAGAAATTATGTGGCTTAAAACAAAAGAATTTTATTGTCTTACAGTTCCCGATGCTAGAATTTCAAAATCAAGGTGTCAGCAGGACCATGCTCCATTCTGAAACCCACAGGAGAGAATCCTTCCTTGCTTCTTACACTTTCTGGTGTTTGTTGGCAAACCTTGGCTTTCTTTGGCTTATAGATGTATAACTGCTACCTCCATCTTCACACAGCCTTCTTACCAGTATCTGTGTCCAAATTTCCTCTTTTTTTTTTAAGGACACGAGTCATTGTGGATCAGGACTCACCATAATCCAGTTTGACCTCATCTTAACTAATCACATTTTCTAAGACCCTATTTTCAAAAAAGCTCACATTCACCATACCAGAAGTTAGGGCTTGAACATGTTTCTGAGAGGCATGTGATTCAACCCATATTATACATATAATTTTATTTTTCCTCTACAAATTGTTAGATAGAAAAAAAAGCCATGCCCAGTCATTTTACCTTTTCTTATTCCTATTTTATTAGTCTTAAGAATTTTTTGAGGTTTCCTTCAAACTTTTAAAAAATACTACTTTGATATGCAACTTTAAAAATATTTTATTAGCCAAAATATGACTTCTTGTTGTACAGCTATTACATAAGCCTATCCAGAAATGTTTGGCAATAGATTAATTTACATTGAATTTTAAATTATGAATCTTTATATTTAGAAATATTGTGTGGGGAGAAATGATGCTCTGATCTTTATCCTACTTTGTAGGTGATGATTATGTAGGTTCTTTTTTTTAAATTTGGGAGTGTGCTGAAGTTTGTTTGCAATAAATGGAGTTTTCTTGACTAGGATCAGGAAACATGAGGCCAGAGGGCTATGAGCCCTCCTTTCTGTTCCCTAATGGGCATTGCTAATTGACCCCTGAACTCCTTTCTGCTGAATCTCTGAGCATAGCTTATCTAACAGATATTCCTTCTTGAGTAAGTCTCTGTACTCGGAAGGTAGCTAAAATTTATCTGTTATCTTTTTTCAAAATACTATACCTTTATTAAAGTCATTTCCCCTGAGGTTGATGGTTTCCTATTTTAATCTGCTGGACTCCCAAAACATAAGGTGGAAACCTTGAACAGACATTTTCATACATTTGTTTTCCCATGTAAAATAAGTTCTTTATTTAAAATCTCAAGGCAAAGTAAATGCTTAATAAAATTTTGGATAAAATTTGAAGGTATAAATAGATTTTGTTGAAAATGGCAATCACCATTTCCCCTTTCCTTCTTAGAGTCTCTCTGTCTGACAATAATACAGGCTTGCCTCTACACACTTTATGCTTCTAGGTTTCATGTTTTCCCCACTTGGAAATCTGTCTTGACACCTCCTCATGTCCAAAAGAGCAACACAAATCCAAACCCCAAAGCGTTGTTGAGCAAATAGTTTCTTGGTAATATAGAGGAGAGTGTCATATTACAACCAAAGCTCAAAGGTGAATCAAAATTCTACAAAAGATATTATTTCTCCTTCCTCTCCTTTTGTTCTTTTCTTTTCCCTCTATTTCTAGGAATCTTTTATTCTTGTCCACAAACTTGACCTGTCCAAAACTTTCATGCAATTTTGCTACAGCTTTTATTAACTTCCAGAATCTCTCATTTCCCCAATCTCTTTTTTAAGTAAAACAATTTAATTCTGTCAAATACCTGTATATGTACACATCTCTCTCCCCTTTCTCCCTCACCCCATTTGAGAAATTAGGATCCTTTGGAAGATCTCACATTTTTTTTTTGGAAGTATGATAGGTTTTAACAGTGTACAGGTGTTTGTACTTGAACACATTCTTTAATCTGTCACACACCAATCATACCAAATATAAAGTGCTATCTTGCCCTGAAAAACAATATTCACCAATCCACACTGAGGATCCATACTGATCCTCCAAATTCACTAATCCGTACTGAGGATAATCCTTCATACAAAAGCAGAAGTTAGCATCATTTATTCTGAAAACAATTATCTTTTCCCAATAGGACTATGACTTGGACTTTTGTATGTGACATCTTGAGGTTATGTTTGGTCTTCCTATTTAGACACTAGTGCTTCTTTTTCTTTGATGTCTGGAATAACAGAGAAGATTATCCCCACTCTAGGTCCACCTTTTACCTCTTTGGATTGCAGAGCATCAAACTTTTCAGAATGTTTGGATATATTTTAGTCTTTCCCTCTTCAAAAGTCTACATTAATGGACACAGATTTCAGTTTGCTGGCTCAGAATACGAGTTTTAGGTAATTTTAGCAGTCTGGCCTGACAGTTTGACTAGAAAGATCAGAAATATAAACTGTCATACCATTTCAAGAGTATTTATTCAAAGATTATAAATTTCAAAATCTGCTTAGCCTTCCAAAACAACAAATGCCTAAGTCATATATTCTGCTATCATTTTCCATTGAGAAGTCACAGTAACACATTTGTATTTCCTGGCCATAGTTTCCTCATCTTTTACACTCGGACAGTGGACTAGATAATCTATGATATATACTCCAGATAGAAAATGTAATCTTTTCACTTTGCTGGTCTGTACTTGTTTACCTTTTTGACATAAAAGATTGCATTTGGCTCTATGAACCTTCATGTTCAAGGAAAAAGAGGGGATGGAAGGAGAATAAAAGAGTTAGAAAGAGATTTCCAGTTTCTTTGTGATAAGCCTTTCCTAGCTAGAATGATGTTTGTTCATATTTTTCATGTGTCCAAATCCATGGCCTTTGAAACCAGTATTTCAATTTCCAAATAGAATCAGTTCCTTTACTAGAACTATCAGCCTCCTCTTTTTTCCATGCTAGTATAAAAGACCAAATTTTTTATAGGATCAAAGCTTCTATTTCTGTAGATCATTGAAAACACAATAGAATAAAACACACTTTTATTTTTGAAATAACCAATGTTGTTTTTTGCCGACATAACTAGATATTGCTTTTTTGGTTGTTTTCATTTATTTATTCATTATTTCTTGAACTAAAGCCTGAGAAAATGACATAGTTGCATTTATTGCTTTATAATGGCAAGATCCAACCAACTACTCACTCTTCCTCTGAGACTATTCTCTAAGCATTGTTACCTCTTCTTAAATTGTAGACCCTAGGGTCTTTATTTATTCTACCTGTCCATCTTTTGCCAAAACCTGTCACTTTTAGTTTCATTTCAAGTCCAAAATTCTGCCCCTTCCTCCTAACCTCTCCTGTGACTTTCTTGGGTGTGCCTGTCCTGGCATCTATATATCACTGTCACTGTCAGTCATATTTCATGTTGCTGGCATTGACAGTGATTGTTTCCTGTATATCAATGGAATTAAAGGAAGACCCAAGCAAAAAACCACCTCTACAAACACTGTGGCCAATAATTGAAACCCAGTTGCATTTGCAGCTTGGTAATTGCAGATTTTCAAAAGAGGCCTATTTGCTGAGAGTTTCGTGCCAAGCTTATCTGTCTGACACTGTTATTTCCCAGAAGTTTACCTGTCTGAAACATTGTGTAAAGCTATCCTTTGGCAAATATGTACCTCTGCACTTGGACCAGGATGGATAGAATTAAACTTAGTGCAAATAAGTACTTCTTTATTTATTTGACAGCTGTTACAAAGATAAGTTCATTTCTGTGTAACTGTGCTTCAGTTAATGAAAGCTGATTACACATGTTGTATACATGAATTAGAGAATGAGTCTTTACATTGTGGAAAGAATCATTCATATCACAAAAGAATTCCCTGCAGGGATCCATTAAAAAGCAGCTACTCCTTTAAAATGCTTCTTTTGTTCAAGTCGATTGATATAAAGTTCAGGTGCTCTAAGATTACATCTATTGAGTTATACTCAATCCACTGCACTATTTTTGTTCTAACTATAATTTATTACTTAGGCACAGAAACACACATGCACTTATATATTCATATGTGTGTGTGTGTGCTTTCAGTAAGAAATATAAATATTATATAGAGTCAAAGATAATGGTATTTTTAAGGAACCATGTTTTCACTTTATTTTTGAGAACTTTCCTTGCTGGAATGTCAAGATTACTCAGAGTTAACGTTTATACTTGTATTAACTTTGCTACTCCTGGAAAATAAATTACTTTGAATCAGGAACAAAGTGAAAATGTGGGACAGGACAAAATCTCTCAATTCTTTTTATTACTAAGAGCAACATTAGAATGCTGCTTTATTAAACTTTCCACCAAGGAATGGAATTTTCAGGAGATTCTATAATTAAAAGTACAGAAATGAAAAAGTAAAGAGGTTCCACTTTCTGTGAATGAAAGCTTTTACACTTGAAAACAGTTTTATAGTGATCTTTAAAGTAATTTTCATTTCACTAGTTTCCTTTAACAATGTCTCAGCTGGATGTGAATTTCAAAATCTTTAAAAAAGTATTTGCATTCCCTGGAATTAGCTACGTTATACTTTGAATCTTAAATCCACGTTCAGTGTTGCCTTAGAGGAGATCGGGCTTTTTTCTAAGCCATTTAGTCATTATAGGAAATACTTTCTCTAGATTATTTTCAACAAAGACTTGACTTTTAAGTAATTTAATTATCTAACAAATAGCAATCGGAAGAGAGTGGTGCTCCAGTGCATGAACTTGATGCCTTTGGGTAAAGTGAAAATAATATAGTACTTGGAGTACGGATACCTGGTTTATTATCATGGACCTTGAATAAAGAACTTAAAAATCTTTGGACTTTATTTCCCACATTTTAAAAATGATAATTGTGACAGCCTTACACACACCCCACAGACTGTTGTAACACATCAAAAAATTGATTTGAAGCCATTTGGAAATACAAAAATAATTTCTGATAGGTAGTATGAAATAAGAAAAATGCCTTTTACTCCTGCTTAAAGAGGGAGCCACCATTACATTTTAGATCTTCTATGGACAATATAGAATCATTTAGTTTAAAGAAGAATATAGTTCTTCATCTCTGTAAGTTCTCTCTGAGATTCAGTGATATCATTAATTCTAAGTAGCCTCTCTACAACTTGGAACTGAAAAACAGTAGTACTGTTTCCCAATTCCCCAATATGTACTTCAGATATCTAGGAAAACATTTGGGGGGATGGGCTGGTAAGTTAGGTTATATATGCATATTATTGAGATCTCAGAATTTAATCAAGGGGGCTGGCTAGACAGCTCAGTGGATAAGAGCGCCGGTGTACCACATGGGAGGCCCCAGGTTCGGTTCCCGGGGACCTCTCCGAGCGGGCAGACGGCCTTGAGAAAGGCAAGCCACCGTGGGCAAGGCAAAAAGCTGCCTTGGGCAGGGCGGAGCCCCCACGGGCATGGCAAAGTCACCGGTGAAAAACGGAGCTTCTGCCTGAGACGTGCAGATGCCGGGCAGCCCGCAAAAACATGGAGGATTGCTGCCCGCAAAACATGGAGCAGAGTCGCCCGTGAAAACGGAATGGAGCCACCCACGAATGGAGCGAGCCGCCTCCGCGTAGGGCTGACTTGGCGTGTCGCCCCAAAAGATGTGGGGGGGAGAGACAAGAAGCAGACATAGAAAAAACACAGGAGAATGGACACACAGCAGGAGCAAGCAGAAAGGGGGGGGGATGTGTAATAAATAAAAAATAAATCTTTTAAAAAAAAGAATTTAATCAAAATCCACTGAAATTGCAGACTCTGGGAGTTATAGACAAAAAAACTAAAGGGACCTACCTTGACAGGAAAGCAAAACAATGTTCTGGGAACAATAGATGGGGTGGTTGATGAATTCATCCTCCTATGATTTTCTTCCATTGTTTCCTGCTTACTTGTAAATTAAATGTCCTGGCTGATGGAGCATTTTGTCTTTGAGATCAAGTTTACTTGGTTAGAGCATGTTGCCTAAGAAGCCAGAGACAAGCGCTTACAGCACCAAAAGAGCCAGATGGCTTCTCACTTTTCCATAGTTTGGAACTGGATCAGGAAAATACAATCAGCAACTTCAGTAAGCAGCTGAAATCAATGGCCTGCCAACGCTGGTCAATGGTATCAACAATGTGTAGGACAGGAACAGAAAAACATGGAATCCCTTATTGTTCCCCACCTCTACTGATCCACTTTACATACAACACCACAGGCTTTCCTGAAGGTTTATATTCTTCTTTACTCCATGTTGCAGTTCGGCAGTTTGATGTAATTATGAATTCCAAAAATAGATCTTGGATCATGCTTATAAACTCCTCTGTTAATCTGGGCATGATTAGGTTATGATTAGGGCATTAACTAGGCCACTTCAGTAGTGTATTGAGTGTATTGGTGGGTGTGGTCTCAAGTATAAAAGACATTTCAAAGGACAGGGTTGGAGCAGTTTTGATGTTGGAGTTCTGGTGAGGAAGGAGAGAAGGCCCTGGGATAGAGACGAGCCATTCACCCGAGAGTTCACAGCTGGCCTTGTGGAGAGAAGCAAAGCCTAGAGAGCCTCATAGTCTACAGCTGACCTTGTGGAGGAAACAGAGGCACTAAGCCCGGAGAGAAATGCAGCCCTGGGAAGAGAGGAAACCAAGAAGTCTGAACCCGGGCAAAGGTCGGCAGCTGTCTTGCTCCAACACATGGCAATGGACTTTGGTGAGGGAAGAAACTTATGCTTTATGGCTTGGTAACTGTGAACTTCTACCCCAAATAAATGCCTTTTATAAAGACCAACCGATTTCTGGTATTTTGTATCAGCACCCCTTTGACTGACTAATAAACTCCACATTCTAAATGATAGCTTTTGATAGATGTAAGCCCTTTTTATTACCCATATTTTAACCAATTGATTTAGAGGTCATTGCTTTTGCTTTCTCATCACTGAAATTATTGAAGCTTATATATTTTTGTGTATATATCTTGATCTTTTCTCTGTGTGTATGTATATATATATATATACAAGTACCATTACACATATATTCATGTATATATATACACACAAACATATTTAACATGAATGCCATGTATGTAAGGCATAATGCATATGTATATATTTTTGTATGAATATATGTATGATATACATGCAGATATATAGATATAATTATTTACCTATATATTTGCCATTATAATTTAAGAAAGGTATATATATTATTTATGAATAATATACTTTAGGAATGAAAATATAAATACAGCAATTTGATCTCTCTATTTGTTCTTACCACATATATTAGAAAGTTCTCACTTTTGAATAGGACATTCTTGGTTCCATCATTCTTTGGGAGGGACATACTTCTTAAATAACCTGTTCTAAGGCAGTTGTTACTTGTGTGTCTGTGCATGTATACATGTGTGTTTAATATATAGAAAATATGTTTATTGGTCTTTTTATGGGCAGACATTCACATGCATAAGAATGTTTCTATAAAGTGTATGCTAATTCATTTTTTCTTTCTTTCATATATTGAACCAAATAATATTTTTTCTGGGTAGTTCATTTATTTATAAAAATTGCAGTTATTAAAGCTGAAGCTCATTCCAGATAATATGCTAGGATGTGGACATAATAACTATATAAAAAATTTAATGGTGCTGGCTTCTTTATTTCTATATCTGCTTACAGCTGTTGGGGAGTGATTTGCCGTCTTTCTCCTTTCTGTTCTCCCGAGCATACACACATATGGTCTAAAAGCCTTCATCAAACTTAGATTTTTTACTTCCTATCTAAGGTTATTTGCTGATTTCCTTTCTCTTATTAGATTTTTGTTTGAATTCTTTTACAAATGTAATGACGTTATCTAATTAAATTTTTGAGTTATTATTGTACACATTATATATGACCCTTTTAAAAATGTTTTTTATTCTTACTTTAAATATATTATCAGCTCTTTATAGAAAATTTGGAAATATGAAAGAAAAATATAAATTCCGTGTAACCAAGACCAAGAATTAATAACTGTTAACATTGTTTTGCATATTTCCTGATCTAATTCAATGGCCACAACTGAGTAGTCTAAGATTTCTAGAGATGCATGATAGTTATTATCCTGAAGCAGCAGGCTATGAAAAGACAAGTGTTGCTCCTGGAGAAATAATTGCATATTCCTCCAGGAATATGTCCAGTGACGTGAATCTTGGGGACCAAGTATGCAACCACTGGTAGACATGTTGTGTGATGTCATTTTAAAGGTCCCTTATCTCCTAGGGCTTCTGCCAGAGAAATATGGGAAAGGAGTAGAGGATAGGAAGCCAAAGTACGAGGGGAAAGTAGGAACAACTTGATAAGCAGAATCTGCTCAGGAGTTGAAATTATAGCATTCTCCAGAGAAACCGAGAATATGCCCATGAAAGTTTTTGCTTTACTTGTCAGCAAAGCACAAAGAATGCAAAGCCAAGGAAGACAAGGAATAATTGCTGTTTAATGACATTCTCTGCTTTCCTCTCCATACCCCAAAGCCAGAGAGGAGTAGTCTGGAGGAAATGAGATTACTAAACTAAGGGGCAAGCCCTAATTGGGCAATCAGGCTAGGTGTTCTGATCTTTGAGTGAAAATCAAAATGATAAATATTACTTATGAGTGAGTGACAAGAAAAGATATGAGGGCATTAGAGTGTTTTCATCCAGTGGCAGAGGGGAAACTACTCCCCCTGAATAAATGTTAAAGTGACACACTGGGTGACAAAAATAAATGGTTTTATGATTGTATTCCAAAACTCAATTTCCTTCAACATACTGGTTTCAAATACATGTAGGGATATCACTACTTATATAAATAGACAGCTAGATATAGTGATAGACATATAAAATTAAAATTGTCATATCTATATGCAATCTCCCATCTTCTATGTTACATCCACACCTCCTTAAATACTTGGCTGTTTTTTGTTCTAACGAAGGTTTTTTTCCTCTTATCAACTCATTTTGCACGAAGACATGTTGGATTTTTAGTAAAGTTTATATATTTAACATTCAAATTTAGATAATAGTGTCTTTTCCAAATATTAGTAAATTCAATCTAGACTAAGCTCATGAGAGAATAAAAAGTTAAATCAAAACGTTATTTGTCTTAATTTCAAATATTCTCCAAATGTGATGTAAGGACAAGAAATGAAAGTTTCTGCTCTGTGTGTTAGCAATTCAGGTTCCTCCCATTATTGGCCAGGGTCTCTGAGACAACTTTTTTTTCCTTGAGTCTAGATCCTGCAAACCAATGCTCCTTAAGAAAAGAAGCTTCCCTTTCATTATCAAGTTATCTCTTTAATTAGTGGGCTCCTGTAAGCCTTAAATAAAAACAGGCTGATGGAAATTGATTTTTTTCTCATTTAAATATTTCATTGAAGTTTATTATCCTTACATGAAAATACTTAAATAATAAGTGTATACTAAAAGTTGTGAACTTAGAAAACAAATATACATAAGATCATACAGGGGTTCCATAAATCCCCTCACCACTAATATTTAGACTTATTGTGAAACATTTGTTACAAATGACAAAAGCACATCATCAAAATATTACTACTAACTATAGTCCATATCTTACATTTGGTGTATTTTTCTCCAAACCCATGCACTAGATTATTAACATCCTGTATTAGTATTATAAATTGGTTATGGTTCATGAGAGAACATTCTCATATTTATTCTATTAACAAAGCATAGGACTGTATAACACAGTGAATCCTGTGGTGGAAGATGGACTGTGGAAACTGATTTTAATGCAGCAGTTGGGACCCAAGTGAATGATTGGCTTTTGGCTATATATTTTTAAATATGTTACCTGTGCGTAGGCAGCCCAGTGATCCCTAAATTCCTGGATAGAATCATTAGGAGGAAAGATTAAGCCCAGTTCTTGTCAAAAACATAAGCACCTTATTGCCATATCTCTGAAGCAGCCTGAGGCAACACATCCTGCCACCACTCTGTATTTTTCTGTTACTCCTAGTTTCAGCTGTCCTCCCCCATTTCCGTTAAGAACTGGGTTAGGCAGCTAGAGGCTAAGCTATCACACTATTCATTTAAGAGTAAAAGGACTATATGAAAACAATATAGTCTTACCTTCTTCATGAAATCAGAAATCCAGAGGTGGGGACTTCTGGCTTTGGTTCAGCATCTTAAACATGGTAATGCTATGGTTTCTGCAAGAGACTTGGTCTTTCTCTATGGTCCCAAAATGGCTGCTGGCATTTGTGCCATGACATGCATGTTCTAGGCAACAGGATGAGAAAAGAGAAGAAGGACAATTGGACTTTCTCTGAATCCCTACCCTTCTAGTTGTGGTAATATCTCATTGGCTACTCATATCTGCAAAGAAACCTGGCAAACAGGGCCTTTGCAATGAGCACATTGTCACCTCCAGTATTTCTGTGTAATTGTGTGAACCTACCATTTCTTCACCAATGTTTCTAGAGAAAGCATGAAGCAACCACAAAATATATTTATTTTTCCCATGCCCTGTGCATTCAAAGGTCTCCATTCAAAAGTTTACTCAAATTAGGGAAAACAGGGTGTATTCTAGTTGAGACTCTGAAATAAATTGTTCTAAATTGACCCAACATACCTAATTGATGAGTGCTTTTATAACGATAAAAAAATAATAGAGAGACTTCCAAAATTTCAGAGCAAGTCTTCATAAAATTGAAGCACAATTCAGCAGCATTACATATCTTCTAAGCAGAGAAATAGTGTAATATAAATTATCTTGTCATCCCCCCCTCCAATAACCTATATCCATTGCTCCTTATTTTAGCCAACTCTACTCTTCCACCAACATGGGAAATTCAGTGATTAACAATTTTTTTTTCTGTTTCTAAAGCTCTCTTTCTCTCCCATATCCCTCTGCGTAGTTCATCATTTTCCAAACAGTACCCATGAAAAGCTAGTGTTCTATCATATATTCAAGAGCACATTAAAAATATAACCAGAGATTTATGGCCAAAATTTGGGGTATTACTTTCCTTGGAGACTCACAATTCATATTTGTACTTTAAACATTCTCAGAAGTGTTGTAATAAGGAACACGATTAAACTTAATTCAGCCCAGCATTTTCCTTATTTGTATTATGATGGAAATCATTTTTCTTGCCTATAAACATCATGAGGAAAGTTCCATGGAAGATAGTTAACAAAAAGTTTATTCTACTTTATGGCTTATGTTTATTCATACCTTCCATTTCCAAATGGCATATATTTATCTCTGGACTTAATATTCCTTTACTATTTGAGTTTTCTGCATTTTGAGATAACTTCCAATAGGAAGCCCAGTCTATCAGTGGGTTCTTTTGTTCCAGCACTTAAACCCAGTACAAACAATTATGGCTTGTGTGATGGGGCTGCACATTATGAAGCACAGCCACCCATGTATAAGGCAGGGAGCTTCAAAAGGGATCCATGGGATCTTTGATTCACTCACGGGATCATTCACCTTTCTTCAATACACACATTCTGATGTTCCGTATAAATCTGAGGCCATAGTCCCTCAGATCCACTCCTATGAACACCAAGTCAGATTCTGGAAGAACAAATTGAATGAAATGTCACAAACATTTCTCAGTAAAATAAGAGTAACAGTGTAACTGAAGCCTGCATAAGAATTACATGTAGATTTACTAAGCTTTGGGGTCCTCTTCATTGAAATGTATTTCCAAAGGAAAAAAAACACAACTCAATATGAAACTACATTTGATATATTTCTTTGCTAAAAGCCACAACTTCCAGTATTCTAGAGAGGCATGATTTATAACTATTACATCCAACAAAATGTTCTTTTTGGCCCTGAAATTTGATAATTTGGTTTTACATGGTTACTGTGCTTCCAGAAATAAAACTCCTGTCCATCACCATTATTATCAAGGATAGCCTAACAAGTGCTGTAGAAAGCTAAGCACATTTTCACTGCTTTACTCATGTGTGATAATTGCAGAGTTTTGGAAATATATTAGGTACAGAAAAAGAAGAATGAAAACCTTAACGCTGTTTTAGATAGAAATGAGCAAGGAACCTTGGTATTCTATCTTGGAAGCACTTTTCTCAGTGTACTCTATATAATATATTCCCTTATGGCCTTGCAGATGTATTTTTGAATCTATCAACTTTAAAGCATTTTCACTGCCTTGCAAATGTTTGATCAGCCTGCCACTTTCTCTACAAAAGAACTTGATGCAGATTGCAAGTGAAGGATGGAGAATGAGAATATAATGTTCATTTTCAATTTTAAATTCATTGTTTTTTTTCTCCCTGAGTAGGTCATGGTCATTTGGTTGCATGTGGATGTCTTAAGACAAAAAGATCCTCTCTTAAACCTATGTCCTACTATGAACAAAACTATACCTTTAGGCCCTCAAACAAGAATTATCAGGAAAGTAGAAGAGGCTGCTGAATGAAAGAAAGGGGTAAATCTCTCTATATATATATATATTGCTATTTAACAGCCATGGTAGTACACCTGATGGTGAGCTACAGCTGCCATGAAAGATGTTTAATGATATCACATCCGAGAGGGATTCGAATATTAGAAAATGACATCCCAGAATAGAGTGATGTGAGATAAGAAAAGTGCAATACCCAGACCTGTATTGGCAAAACTTGGAAAACATAAATGGATAAATAATTAAGGCTAACAAAGAAGAGATATGTCTCTTAACCAGATTGGCTTAAGGTTGGCACTGTTTTCAAATAAAGATGAAGTTAGCACATGTGTCATTGATTCAATTAATCCCTGTCTCCTTTAAGGTAACTGAATAGTCATTGCATGTGAGTTTTAATTTCAGGTATACATTCACTTAGTTTTGGCTATTAATTTATTTATGCCTTCATTATAATCTTATTACAGGACCTCTCCACATATCATTATAGATAGATAAACAGAATGGAAGACAAATAATTATTACAGTCAAGATTCTGAGGCCAAGTAGGCAAAATAAAGATAAAATATGTTACAAAAATCTGCTAACTGTATTTATATCTGAGTCTTCTACACAGTATATTGTTGGATATTAACATGTACTGTGAAAGCCTCTTCCAATCCTTAATATTATTCCCACTTGCACATCATTTAAAAATTATTTTGTATTCAGAGGGAATATAGTGCAAGAATTAGCAACTTATAGCCTGCTATTGTAAATAAAGTTTTATTAGAAGACAAACATTCATTTGTGTATGTAAACTCTATGGCTGTTTATGAGCTACAATAACAGAATTGAGTAGTTGCAACACAGACCATTTGGGCCTGTAAGACCTAAAGTATTTGCTATCTGGCACTTTACTGAAAAAGTTTGCCAATTCCTGGCAGAGTACAATGAAAATAATCTTTGAGTCACAAAGATTAATAAGACTTGTGTTTTAGGCTAACCTTTATGTTTAATGTTAAGTTCTATGATTTCCAATATGCTTTCCATATCAAGTGACTGAAATTTATTTTATGGTAAAGGACTGTCCATTTATCACAGATGTCAGAATCTTATCATTTTTGTTGAACATCCAGAATTATCCACCTCCCTGGAACTACACCACCCTATAACATTATGAGGCCGAAGGTCAAATATCAAATTAACAAACTATTAAATGAAGTATGTTTTATCCTCCTGGTTTGATAAGCATGACCTGGAAAACCAAGTTTGATCTTAGACTGTTTAGACTTCTAAAGTTTCTACACCAAAACATAGCAGCATGGGGGAGGGAGCCAGCCTCTGCCTCCAGTCTACAACTCCTGCACACCCTTTTTTTCCTCATATGCACTTCCACCTGCACTGTGACACGTCTGTCTGAGTTTACCAGATAATTCCCATGTCCTAGCTACCTAGAACCTGGTCAAAAAAGGAAGCATAGGCTCAGGATGGGTGCTTCTCTTGGCCCTACAAACTCCTCACACTGTAGGGAGATGCACAATTAATGGGTGACTGAGCAGGGACCTCTAAACTCTTGATTTTTTTAAGGATTAACAGCATCAGCATCATTTAAGGCAGTCATTCTCAACTGGAAATGAATTTGCATTGGCAATTTCTGAAGGCATTTGTGATTGTCACATCTGGAGGGGAGATTGCTACTGGCATCTAGTGGTTAGGGGCAAGGGATGCTGCTAAACATTCTGCAGTGCACAGGACAGTCCCTCAAAACAAAGAATTATCTGGTCCAACTTGTTAGTAGTGATAAGGATTGAGAAACCCTGACCCAGGATTTTATTAGAAATGCAGATGCTCTGGCCCACCCCAGCCCTACTGAAATAGAATCTGAATTTTAACCAGATCTGTAAGTAAGCACATTGAACTTTGAGAAGCCTTGCTCTAAAGCACTAGGCCCTGGGAGTCGCTCTTCTTGCCCTAGTAAGAGTGATGCCATCTGAAACAGATGACTTCTTTATGCGCTCATGAGATGTTTTGATGGCAGTATTTGTTGTTATAGATTTTCCTCATTCCAACACTATTTTTTGCCCTCATTGGTTCACTGCTTTTATAAAAGAGCCAAGAAATCTTTTACTACCATTCCTTCATATAGGGCTTAGCATGCCAAGTTTAATCTATAGGAATAATTTTGAAGGCTATTTGAAAGGTTATGTCAATATAACTCATAGTTCCTAATCAATCATCACAGGCTTTATAACACAGAGATTATCCTAAATGGAACCCTTCTGTTTGCCTTGAATCGTATCCTGTATTTTATGAAATGGGGAAAAACATTTCATAAACAAAAATACATCATAGCATTTTAGAGGATTTCATTATCTGAGCAGGGCATGGGGAGGCTTCTGGTATTATATGACGAATATTCCTTTGGCCTCTCCTAACATGACCCATTTACTGATGATACCAATTGCATTTCTCAGACTGATACGTGCTAGGGAATGAATGAAATGAAATTTTCAGTTCTAAATTTAGTCTAAGTACTTTAATTTATTGGAAGAAACATGTTTGCATTTAGGTTTATTCTTGTTTTTCCCATGTAAAGGCAACCTAAGGAGCTATCACAGTTTGAAGGGTAAAGGAACGAGGTGTGTGCTGGATGCGTAATTGAGAATATTTCTGGAGGCAATAGAATAATCACTGGGCCTCATGCAATGGTTCAAATGGCCCTAGTGTTTAATGTTTTATCTGGTCCTAGTTAGAATTTTAAAGGAGGCAAGACGTGTGTTTAGCACATTTAGCCCCCTTATTCTCACGCGGACTCCTCATTCAATGAACTTCACCCAGTTTAAAGGAATCCAGTCATTTGGTGTTTTGCTACCCTACCTGATTTCTGGTGTCTTATATTTACCCTAAGTAAAATTTCTGCAAACAATCATTAAGATTCTGCAGCATTTCAAGCACTGTTATGCTGATCGAGACATACAAAAAAACAAAACAAAACATGTCTTTGACTGAAAAGAGATTGAAGTCTCTATTTTTTTAAAAAAATCTCTATAAAACACTGTCTTCCTCATCTCCACTCTAAGAATCTGCAATTTGACAAGAAAAAAGTCTTAACATAGTTTTTATTGAATGAATATATGAAAGAAAACTTGGGGGATAATTTGGAGGTTCACTGAGGCTTTTGTGCCCCTTGAAATTATTCAATGTAGACAGTCACTAATTACACCTGTTCATTACGGATGATTCTTCTGGGATTCTTAACAGTTCTTTCCTCAATACAACTTAATCAGATGTTTATAAGGATATTTTTCAGAGACTGTGTATATTCTATTAACTTTCTGAATGGCTTCCTTAATTTTCAGCCATACCCTAACTATAGAGCTATTTGCTCATTCCATCTGCAACATAAATCTTGACTTGCATGAAGAAGGATTTAGGAAATCATCCTTTGGAATGGAGCTGACAGACCAGAATCTGGCACTGTTAAAAGAGATTCTTTTTTTTAAGTGATACTCTTTCTTTCTTTCTTCCTTCATCCTTCCCTTCTTTCCTTTCTTCCTTTCTTCCTTCCATATATATATATATGTATATACACATATATACACAAATATACATATATATATGAAAAGTAGCAGGTTTACAGAAAAATCATGCAGAAAACACAGAGCTTCCATGTTTCCCCCCACACACACTGTGCTCCCCACTATTAACACTCTGCATCAGTTTGGAATCTCTGTCATAAATGGTGAAACAATATTATTAAATTATACTATTAACTTTGGTGCATAGTGTCCATGAGGTTTCACTATCTGTGCTTTGCTTTCCTATGTGTCAAGAGATCCTTGATGACATGGCAGCTTGGCCTTTTACCCATCTCTGATCAGTGAGCTTCCTCCTCATTCTCAAGGATTTTATTTTGCTTAGATTTTTCTATCTTCCTGTGATTATAGCTAAGGACATGCTTTTTGCCAAGAAATATCTCTCATGCTAAGTGTGAGCACAGAAAATTGAGTATTGGTAGTCTGCTGGGTTCCTTACTAATTAGGCCCAGGTATATCTCCTACTACTTTATTAAAGTAGCTAGGTCATAGCCCAGGAATATTGCGCTGTTTTTTGTTCATATGTTCAAATATACTGTGCAATCCTATCCTGCTCCCAGCCCCAGGCTTCTAGTTTCTGGACAGCAATTTTCTTTATGAAGTACTACTTTTATCTCTGTGAACTACATATTTTTTTATTACGTTCTTAAGGTCAGATGAACTTTTATTTCTAATTTTTTAATTAAAACATTGATATTTCTTGACATAGGTTTGTGCATTAGACGGATAGACATCAAGGGAATTTGAAAACTAGCATGTAATTGACTAAAGGTAAAATTCATATAATTTTGATATGATTTTAAACTTTAATAGATGGCTTTTGTCCCATTTCTAAATCAACAGGAACTGGCATAAAACAGTTCTGAAATGTGCTCCTATTAAGAATCCCAAATTTCCAAGTTGACTCATGTACAAGGGAGGACATATGTTATTTTTCAAATGGGTTTTATTTCTGCTGTTTGTGTCATTTTCTGTTTACCACTTTGAAGGAGTGTGGAAGGGGCAGTGAAAGGGTGGGGAGGGAGAGTGGTTACTTAAGTGCCTGGTGAAACCTCAAAATGCCAAAAGGGTAGCAATCCTTTGTCTGTAGAACATTTGGATAAAGTATATTGAGAATTTCTTTCAGCATACTTCAAGCTTAAAATTCAAAGATGTTGCTAGAGAGCTGAAAATACAGGATTTTGTCTAGGACAGTGCTTGGTTGTAAAACATATATTCCATTGGGGAACAGAGTCTTTTTGAACCAGATTAAGAAACAACAAATTTTCAAAGGAAAGGGGAAAAAAATTCCTACCTGTGGGAAGAGAAATCTGAAATTAAATTTTACCAAAATTTTTTGCCGGTGTAAATCTGAGTTCCGGTCTGCTAATGAGTGGTGTGCTCATTAGCTTTGTGAAGGGAGAAGGCGCAAGAAGCGGTGGGAACCCGGAGTGGCACAGGGCTTCAGAGGGTGAGCCACAGCCTCCAGTGTGTCATCAGAGCAGAAATCTGAGAAGCAATCCTGCAACTCCGAGACACTAGTGAGAACACCCCACATTGGAGAAAAGTGATAGGGTGAAATTTATTTTAAAAGATAGTATTTTTGGAGAACTGGTATTGGGATTCCAATCGACGTATATTAGGTCTGACTTAAAGAGGAAGTAGAACAGAGCAGAAGCCTAAACAGAAAAAAACAATGGGAAGGAAAGTTTAAAAAATGACTTATCAAAAGTTTCTACGACAAATGTAGATTTACGTTTTTATATTTCAATGATCAAAACTATTCTAGAAATTTCCAAAAAAAGAAAAGAAATTTTCCTGGGCAGAGACAAAAATAAGTTTGGTTTTAGTTCTTTTTTGTTTGTCTGCTTGCTTGCTTGTTTTTTGTTTGTTTGTTTGTTTGTTTTACAGAATTAAGTAACAAAAGAAAGAGAATTTGAGTGGGGCTGTTGTGGACCAAGACCTTTGTACCCAAGCAAATTATTATGTTGGTAAGAAATGAAGAAAAAAAAAATCCTTGAAGCCCAAGAAAATATTTCACTCAGGTATGCTCCATGTATAAATTATTCAAAAAAGAATTCCATAGTATTAAAAAATTAATTAAAAATAGAACACAGGAAAGCAAAATTAAAAGAGTACATTACCAGGGAATGTGGTGAGGTTTTTCTTTTCTTTTTTTTTTAAACTATGGTTACAGAATAAAAAATAAAGGCAATTAAAAAAAAAAACCTCTATTGATCTATTGTCAGCAACAACAAAAAAACAACAAAATGTTTGGAGACTGGATTTGAGATAAAAGAATAGAAGAGGAGAGGGCCAGGTGTACAGGGGTGAGCATGGTATACAGTAATTGCTAAACAAATCCTACCCATCTGCTTGTTGATTTCACCCCTACTGATTTGTTGTTGTTGTTGTTGTTGTTGTTGTTGTTAGTTATATCAAAGGGCATTAGAATAAAACATGATGCGTGGCTGATACTGTCAGCATATTAACACATCATGGTAATTTCCAGCCACCTGGTGGCTTTTCCTGACTACTAAAGCACAGGCTCCTGCCCTTGTGGCCTTCAGAAATATCAATTTATTAAAGACCCCAGGAAGAGCCTCAGCCTATGGTTAACAGGAGGTTGGCTTGCGCCTTGGATGGGGTCACTTTGAGACACTTCATTTACACTGGTTCCCAGAGCTTTCTCATTGGACTTAAATTCTAGTCACACACAGAAGTATGTGACTTAATAAGGTACACTTTAGTCACTGTCGTTCCTTCCTTGTCTCATTACTTAACTCTTTTACTGATCTTTTTGGTATCGCCTTCCCCTAAAAATATTTGCATTAAAATTCTGGCCTCATATCTGCTACTCGGGAAGCACAAACTAAGACATCCACCATGTTTCATTTAACAAATTGTCAAATAATACATTACTTACCAAATTTGGCAAGGATGAAGTAAAAGGAATCATCTCATATACTGATGGTGGGAGAGTAAATTGGTATAAACATTTAGAACTCAACTGAGCAACAAATATCAATGTTCATAAATATCCACACTCTTTGATCCAATTAATAGCGTTGTGAGAAACCCAACATAAGGTAATAAAAATGTGACACACAGAAATAATATACAAAATAACAGTGAAACTCAGCTACTTAAAATAGTAGAGTAATTGAAAAAATATTTCCCAAGTCAATGAATCATAGGTAAATATCAGATCAATTTTTAATTGTTTAAAAAATAAAACTAAATTTTATGTCAAAGCCAGAAAGTTGCATGTGACATAAGAATAATTGAAAATCAAGTTATAAAATCTATTGTAATGTTAAATTTAATGTCTTAGCCAGTAATCGTACTAAAATTCTTAGAAAAACCCACATTCTTACCCTGGGATAAGTATTTTAAACCTGTTTTTTAATCCTCTAAGTCTCTCCCACATATAATATAAACTGCTGTGTGCCACCAACTCATATGTCATTGAGAAAGGGATATGATTTAAATTGTATGAATTAATGTCTAATTAAAACTGTATCTTGGGGGCGGCTCGATAGCCCAGTGGATAGGGCACCGGCATACCACATGGGAGGCCCCGGGTTCGTTTCCCGGGGACCTCTCCTAGCGGGCAGACCGCCTTGAGAATGGCAAGCCGCCATGGGTGGGCCAGGGCCGCCGTGGGCAGGGCAAAAAGCTGCCACGGACAGGGCAAAAGCCGCCACGGGCAGGGCAGGTCGCCCGCGAATGGAGCGCAGCCAGCCACCTGCGAACTGAAAACCGGCCGTGAACAGACGCAGAAGCCGCCCACAAGCGGGGAAGGCCGCGCCTGCGCAGTGACCACTCTCGGCGCATCGCCGCAGTGGGGGGGAAGGGGAGATATGTAATAAAATAAATAAATCTTTAAAAAAAAAAAAGTGTATCTTGGGTAGTGGATATGGCTCAAGCAGTTGCGGCCTGCTTCCCACATGGGAGGTCCCAGGTTTGGTCCCCGCTGCCTCCTAAAAAAACAAACAACAAGCAAACAAACGAAAAAATAAAAAGCAACATCTCAGGGGAGCCGATGTGACTCAGTGGTTGAGTGCCAGCTTCTCACATACGAGGTCCGGGGCTCATTCCTCTGCCCCAGTACCATTAAAAACAAAACAAAACAAACAAACAAAACAAACAAAAACTGTGTCTGTGTACCTCCTTCTGTTATAATGGATGAAACTGCCTTTACTCTAGCTAGAACTAAAGCTTCTTGTTGACTGCTGGATTCCCTCTGCCTAAACTACTCAAGGATTTTGCTCCTGTATTATATTCTTCTTTTTGTTATTAATATCAATTTCTTTACTGGCTAATTTCTATCAGACTACAATAATGTCTTTTTATTAAAAAACAAAACAAAACAACTAGCTAACTATCAAACTACATGTAACAATTTCTCTTTTGTTGCCATGTTTCCCACCAACTACCTGAGTAGCTGCCTATACCAAGTCTCCTTTTCCTCACCTCTTTAATCCACGTGGTTCAGGTTTTCTTTCCATCATTCCATCGAAATGGATCTCATCAAAGTCACACAGTGACTTTTTTTTTCCAAAATAGAAAATTCAAATATCTGTCCTTATCATAGTTGAAATCATAACAGACTCTGACACCATTGATAAATTGTTTTTAAATAAAAATTATTTATTTGCCTGGGAAACATCATAGTCTTGTTTAACTTCTTACTTCACCAATGACTCATCCTCACTCTTCTTTCCTGGCTCTCCTCCTCTCCCAGCTTTCTAAATGTCTGTGTGCCTCAGGGCACAGTTTGCTTCCAACTTTTTACTAGCTCTGGTCTCTCCAATGACATTATTCAGATCTACGGCTCAAAATGCACGCTAAACCCTTGATTACTCATAATATATCTCTAAGCCCCAGACTCATATCTCTAGCTGCCAACTTGATGTCTCTATTTGAATTATCTAAAGTGTGTATCAACAACATATGGCTGAATAGAATTTTTATTTCCCCTCTTAAAATTAGTCTCTGCTACTCAACCGCAGCTCTTAATGGCACCATCACTCATCCAATTGCAGAGGCCAAGTACCTAGGAGTTATTCTTGATTTCTCTATTTCTTTTAGTCTTTATATCCAAGTGGAGTATCTGCCTCCAAAATTTATTCTGAATTTAACCACCTCTCAAAACATGCACTGTCGTTATTCTAGTCCTATTTGTTTCCTGGATGTCTATAATAGATTCCTAACTGACTTTTTTTTTTTAATTAATTATTTATTTATTTTTTATATATCTATGTACATTTTTAGGATTCATTGATTACACAAATGTTACACAGAGATTCCAGGAGTACCCATATGCCATCCCCCACCCCTCTCACAACCCCCAACATGCACATCCCTAAGTGTGGCATAACGCCTCTGTTAGTTACACACGTTTTGGGGCTTTGCCATCAGACATAGATCACAATTCAGGCCATAGACAACCCTCTCTTCTTTACAGTTCCTGAATGATACATGATCATATAAACTGGCTACATCTTCCATTGCAGCAGCATCCATGACAATTCCCAGGTCCCACCCCCCCAAAAAAAAACACAAATAAACAAACAAACAAACAAACAAAACAAAACCAAAAAAAAACCCTGCATTACAATTGCTCTTCCCTCACCCTGCTCCCAAAGTGTCCAATGACCCTGACTCCACATAATTTTGCAATTTCTTGCATTGCATACATCATAAGTCTATATCAGGTTCCAACAAGTCCATTCTAGTCCATAGTTGTTCCACCAATCTTGAGAAGTCTGGAGTGGTAATGTGCCCTCTACCATGGAAGGGATTATCCTGCCTGCAGCAGCAGGCTCTCTGGATTCCCCTGCATAGCCGTCTTCCATCGTCAACTTCCAACTAGGTGTCCTGGTTGAGTCCATTGAGTTGTAGCATAGGAGTTGCAGGTCCTCAGAGTTCTGGACC
>PVKH010001992.1:0-28485 GCA_004027955.1 Chaetophractus vellerosus
AGGTCAGATTGCTCTATTATGTTCAGAGCACCTCATTATGATATCTAAAAATATTTTCAGGATAAAAGCATCTCAAGATTTTCATATGACCTCTGATTTGAAGTTAGTCCTACAGACCCTGAATGCCACTGCTTCGTGTCAGTTTTTATGCGGCTTTCTCCTTCCCCCTGTCTCCCCATTCCTTGCATAGTCCCAGCCACAGTCCACAGCCCACCCTTCCATATCCATTCTGTCATGCTCTTTCTTAAGGCCCTCCTGTTGTCTGCGTAGACTTAGGACATTTTATGGAGATAAATGAGCACTGCAACCTTAGTGATAAAATTATGTCAAGAATTTCTATGCTTAGAGTTGCATTTCCTTCTGAGGGTTTAAATTCCTTTTTTTTTTTTTTTTTCCAAATTAAACCGCAACATCAAGGATATTTTTCACAAATGTAGAGATTTTTTCACCCTATGTATTTCATATTTTATTTTTTGACAAATGATTATGTTAAAAATTGCTGGAGTGGGTATAGCTCAGTGGTTGAGGGCCTGATTTGTATGTATGAGGTCCCAGGTTCAATCCCTAGTACCTCCTAAAAAATTGCAGGTAAACCTTATAGAATTAAACACTAGTTACTTAAAATATTTTATTTTCCTGGGACATTTAACTCATTAAGCATAGTATTAGGCTAAATTAATCTATGTGGAGTTATCTAACAGTAAATCGTCCCTAGTTCTAGTTAAAATGCACGGTCCATTTTCTTTCAATCTTGTCATACGTGTTGAGGGATGTTAGGGGTGTAAAGTGGGTAGCCCTATCTAGATCTGATGTACATTTTACTTCATGCTTCTTTTGCCGTTTCCATTACCTCTAGAAATGGTGATGTTAATTTTATCGGCAGTTTCTGACCATTACTGGCTACAGGCTTAGGTAGGCATCCACAAACTTTTGATAATGTTCTTATCCAAAAGTGCTCTTGGAAAAAATAATAGGTATTAATAATACTTAACAATAATTGTGAAGCCAACTTTATGAGAAAAGTGAGGGAGAAGGGTGTTTTCAAAAGCACATTGAATATTCCAAAAATTCCCTATCATTAGAATAAATGTTTTTGATAATAATGAAAAGACAGAAAAGGAACAATAATCTTGTTTTAAATGCTACTGCACTAGAATAATACCATTAGTATAATACCCTGTAGAAGATTTGAATTTATGTTCTCTGAAATTTCAATATATTCAAGAAAAAATTACTTAAATGATGTCTATTACCATGTTGCCTTGAATATGATGAGGCAATTTCAGTCTCTTCTATGAAAAGAAAATTCCTGAATATATAACCATTACCATATTATGATAAGGGTATATGATTGCCCTCCTACTTTTACATATTTTCTTTCTTTGTTTAATTAGACTATCAAATAATTAAACTAGACAAGAGGAGGCTCAGAGGCAATTTTTTAGCGTACTGAGACAATGGCGTTGAGTTCTTGTTTCATTTATGTGAGGATACGGGGAAATCGCTACACAGAGGGACGGGTTTAGAACTTAAGAAAGACTCTTCAAAGTGTTTTTAAAAATACTATACATAGAAAGAGTATAAAATATTCTCCTCTCAATGTTTTCGAAAATTAGCTCTAGAGAACCATCTAGCCTTAGAAGTATATGTTAAAAAGTTACAATAACATCTTAGGGGCCCCTTTTACTTAATGTCTCTATGACGATTCTTAAAATGTTTCTTTTCATAATTTAGTCATCAGTTTGTTTTGTAACTCTATATAAAAGGGTAGCAATCTATAGGATATTTACTTACAATTGATGATATTTGAGGAAGGTTGTGTTTTCATGTTTTAATAATATTTAAACTGATTGAGGACTACAGATTGACCTATTGGATAAAATTAACTCTTATATGAGCTTACTACCCATAGATATCAAATTATAGGTGGCTAGCAGTTTGGTAGACAGTTTTCTACACTTGATCTTAGCCAAAAGGCCAAGAAGCAATAGACAGTATTTTAAAACAAACCTTTACCTGCCAAAACACAGAAATTATATGAAAACTAAATATGCAAAAGCAGTGCATTTTCTTAAGCTGGTGCTTAATTTTGCCATCCCACTGAAGAGAGAATAAATGATGAAAATGATATGAACATACGTAAGATTGCTATGGATTCATTTAGGAAAAATAAACTGGAAAAATGAACTTTTAAATCAACATTTCCTAGTTTAGTTCCTTTACATGGGTGAAAAACACTGAAATGCTTAGAATATCAAATTATACTAATGTGTATATTTAATACTATAGTTTTAAGTGAAATTTTTTTAAAAAAACTGTTATTCTTCAATTTCTGTAGTTCTGCATTAGTGCAAAGTTGTCTGCATGCAATAGAGTTGTAATGGCAAACCTTGCTTTATTGCGCTTTGCCTTATTGCACTTCTCAGATATTGTGTTTTTTTTTTACAAATTGAAGGTTTGTGGAAACCCTGCATCAAAAAAGTCTATTCATGTCATTTTCCCAATGTGTTCCTTTCATGCCTCTGTGTCATGTTTTGGTCAATTCTCACAATATTTGGAAATGTTTTGTGACTCTGTTTGTTGTAGTGATCTGGGATCAGTCATCTTTGGTGATACTATTGGAATTGCTTTGGGGTGCCACAAACTGTGCCATAGAAGCCAGGGAACACAATCGATAACTGTGTGTGTGTTTTGACTGCCCCACCAACTGGCCACTCCCTGCCTCTACCTCCCCAGGCCTCCCGATTCCCTGAGACACAATGGGATTGACATCAGGCCAATTAATAAGCCTCCAAGTGCCTCCGGTGTTCAGGTGAAGCAAATGTCACGTTACTCACTTTGAACCTAAAGCGAGAAATGGGTAGGCTTAGTGAGGAAGGCATATAAAAACTGAGGTAAGGCAAAATCTTAGCCCCTTACGCCAGACGCCAAGTAGTGCATGCAAAGGGAAGGCTCTTCAAGGAAATGGGAAGTGCGGCTCCAGTGAACACATGAATGACAACAAAAATGAAGCAGCCTTATTGCTGATACGGAGAAAGCCTGAGCGGTCTGGACAGATCAAACCAGCCACGATATTCCCGTGAGCCAAAGCCTAATCCAGAGCAAGGCCCCGACTCTCTTCAACTCTGTGAAGGCTGACAGAGGCGAGGAAGCAGCAGAGGAAAAGTCTGAAGCCAGCAGAGGTTGATTCATGAGGTTTAAGGAAAGAAGCCGTCTCCACATCATCAAAGTGCAAAATAATGGGAGTGATAATAACAGCAACTAGGTGCTCTATTTTCATCTTATTATATAAAGCTATTTAACCCTCAGATCGATCCTATACCCTCATTCCAACCATTATTCTTATTTTAAGATAAGAAACCTGAAACTCAGATACTGTAACTTGCAGGAAAGTGTTAGAAAGTGTTAGAACGTGAATTCAACCTAAGTAGTGGATCTTCAGACACCCATCTTTTAAAAATTAGATGGTAGGTGTTTAGTTCCCTGTGCTGCCAAGCAGATATGAAATGGTTTGGCTTAAACAGTGGGGATTTATTCACTCACAGTTTTGAATTTGGGAAAATGTCCGAATCAAGGCACCATCAAGGCAGTGCTCTCTGCCCAAGCCCGTGGCATTCTGGGGCCCCTGCTGGCGACCCCCCAGGCAGGTCCCTGCACATGGCAGCATCCCCTGGATCCCTCCCTCTCTTCTGGGCTCCACCTCGGCTTCCGGCTTCCAGTAACAGGTGTAAGGCCTCTCCCGTCAAGGTGGGCTACACCTTGGATGAAGCAGCCTCATCAGGAGGCCCTGCTTACCGTGGGTTCACTCCCACAGGAGTGGATCGCAGCTAAGAACACACTTCTCTGGAGCACATACAGTTCCAAACCACCACCCTAGGAAAAGGCCCTTGCTTCAAGATTCTGTTAGTTGCTTTCCTACATCTCTGGGGATGCTGGGCCCTCTCCTCAGGTGAGGAAAGCCATAGAAGAATAAATACTGGCTGTTGCTACTCAGCCGCAGTGCTTCTGCCAGCTCTATTCCACGAGGAAGTGTCACAGCCAGGTGAGGCTCCCATCCCTTTCCTGATGGCGGAGTGTATTTATTCTGACTTGCAGGGAGACCTTCCTTTCATGCTTCCTCCCCTTCGTTTTGCTTGTGGGTCTGAAGATGTCTGAAAATGAAAAACTGTCCCTTCCTCCCTTCTCTTCGGGGGCGGGTGCACATAGCTGGGGCACAGGAGTGTAGGATAAGGGCCTTGTGTTGCAGCCCTTCCTGAGTTCACGGGGCTAATCAGGAGAAAGAGTGATGAGCTGTGAACAGTTTCACTTTCAGAGCATGCATTGGACACCCCCACATTCCCTCTAAAGTCCCTTTTGCCAATGTAAATAAATGTGCTACTCACGGCACTAAGGCATACTATTTCTATTTTGTGCTTAACTTCCAAAGGCAAAATAGCCATTTCCATCCTCCTCTGTACAGCCCAAGAACCTTACCTTAGTTTAGCCAAATATAGTTCTGTTTGAAGGCAAAAGCAGTCTCTGAATTGGACCCAGGGTGAAATGATGGATGGAATTAAGCTTGGGTTGCAGCAGATGTGCAGGAAAAAGAATTAGGAAGTTTGTTCTCCAGTCCATTCAACGGCCTTCATCTTGTTTTACTCTACATCATAAGAGAGGATGGCACTGGCCACAGTTCTGAGGCTTTTATTCCAACTGACTTTAGCTTGGTTCAGCCAAAGGAAGACACTGGTGAAGGGCTGAAGGAGAGGAAAGAGTGAACCCAGTGGATTTCTCCCTTTCCTTTTATTCCACTAGGTGGGCTTTCTGTAAATAGCTTCATTTCCTCTAAGGACTGAAAATAGCAGGTCCAGAAAGAATTCGCCCACATATATATGAGCTGAATTTAAAAAGGAACCAGTATAGAATTTAAAAATGAAGAGAGCCCAATAACAATGGAGAAAAAAATGAGAAGAACAAGCAGCAATAGAATGTTCACCAGAAAAATGTTATCATGGAGCAGGTAAAAAGTGCTGAGCGTATTCATATGAAGTTTTAAAAAAGTTCGTGAAGCAATCACCTGTTTAAACAAAGAGCACAAAACAGTGGTGTGAAGATACAGTGGTACCTAGGTACTTGTCATTACTTGGTTCCGGGAGGCACTATGGGTACCAAAAATAACAAGTACCAAACAAATTGTTTCCCATAAAGAGTAATGTAAGTAAATTTAATGCATTTCCAAACCAAAGACAATGCACATATTTAAGGTAATATGTAAAAAGATAGGGTTGAATATCATTACTTTACATGAGAAATAAACCTAAAAATTAATAAATGCTTAGGTTAAATAGAATAAAAACTTCACCTTACCTGTGCTGAGAAGAGTCCGTGGCCTAATGGATGGTGGAGGAGAGGTGAGGAGGGGAGGTCACATGGAGGGTTGCTTGGAAGGAGAGTCTCCTCGAGTAGAACATGGGGCACTTGCACTTCAGGTGTACTTTTACTTTTCTGCCTTTTTCAACTCACACCACAGGCTCTGACACACACTCTGTCACCTTCACTAAAACCTCATCCAATGAGGACTGCTTCTGCTGCTTTTCAGAATTCCTTGAAAGTGTGAAATTGTTTGGTCTTCAATAAATTCACATTTCTGCTTGTCCATATGGTATTTCTCCACAAAGTTTTGAACTGCCGTTTTGCACACATTTCTCTTATCCTGGAACTGGGGGCGTCCTCCCTTGTCTCCTCCTCACCTGAGGAGATCTCCTCAGCCCCCTCTTGCTGCTCCTTCTGTGGTCCCTGCAGCTCCTCAGGGCTGAGCTCTTCACCATGTTCCCCCACTAACTCCTCATCAGCAGCGTCGACCTCCAGACCCACGGACTGGCCAAAGACACAAGACCCTGCACAGCTGTACCCTCTGCACCTGCAGGCTGGGGTCAGCCTCAGACCCCTCCCGGTCTCCCTGAGCCACCGCTTCTGGCCTGGTAATGCCTTCTCCTCTTTTGTGACGTAGGTTCTACTTGACATCTTTTTCCAGAAAGCTCCGTCTCATCACAGTTAGAAACTTGTTGGGGAATAAAACCCTCAGCCTCTACGCAGTCCTGAAACTCCCTGACGGATTCGTCAGCAGCCTTTTTATTAGCACGCACTGCCTGGCAGTGCCTCACGAGCCTGTGAATGCCGGTCCTCTTCTTTAAATTATCAGTCCAGCCGGGGCTGGCCTTCGAAACTTCACCTCTCTCATCCCTCGGTTCTGGTCTGTTTTTCAAAAGATCGGCATGCAACACTCGCTTTTTCACATATCATGGCTCCCGATACACCGTTGCCCACTAGCTGCTTCTCCTTTACCTAAATTAATAACAGCTTTTCAACTTCCTCGCAGGTTTGGGAATGCTGCTTTGTTACTGCTTTGACTCCTTTCACAGCATCAGCCTTTTAAAAATCTCTTCTTTATCCCTAATGATGTTCAGTGATGTGAATCCCGCTCTCGTATTTACCTATTATTTCTTCTTTTTGCTCAATGGTGGTATGAAGTAATTTTCTTTTTTGTGCAACGCTATCACTGCTCATGTTCTTAGGACACATCATGAGAAAGAACAAACATAAAAATACCCAAAATGACCTCAGAAGCTAAGACAAGACCACAGCCTGTGACCAGCACGTGACCCTTTGTTTTGGTGGGAAAGCCTAGTGAGCCAGCAGGCAATCCACACTGACAAGTTCTAGCTCGTGTGTCAAGTACCAAACAAACACGAGAACCGGGACAAAATTTTAGCGTCAAAATGCGCTGAGGACCAAATTCGACGAGTTTCAAAGCAGTCGAGTACCCAGGTGTGACTGTAACTGAGGTCAAGGAGGAAATGGAGAGACAATAGGAGAAAAGACAAACATGAGATGACAGAGCTCAGAAACAAAGTGTGAAATCATAAAACATCATGAAAATTGTAACGAGCACGTGTCTTATATCTAAAGGGCATACTGTATCTAAGATCTAAATTGAATATAGTGCAATAATCTCCAAGTTGGCTTTCACTAAAATTTCTGGGCTTCAAAATTATTACAGACTCATTTGTATGGGAAGAAAGAACAAGTGACCTATAAGGGGAAAGCAATCTGCCTGGGCTCACATTCTCCCAGCAACCTTAAATTTTAGGAGTCAGAGTAAGAATGCCTGGGAACTTCTCAAGAAAAGAAAGTGATAACCAAGAATTTTATAATCAGCTATCCTGGCATCATAGTATAAAGACAACAGGAAACAACTTCAAAGGCCCAGTTCCAATGAACTCTTCCTAAAGTTATTAGAGGATGAACTTTGGCCGATCAAGGAATATCGGGGGGAAATATTGCAAAAACACCGATGTTGAGCTTTATATCTATTATTATTAAAGAATAGAATGTAAATGTTTTGAATTCTAATGGTACTTTAATGAAATGAATTTTATTTATTTAAGATTTATTCATTTATCCCCCTCCCCTCATTTTTTGTGCTCACTGTCTGCTCTCAGTGTCCTTTCGCCACGTGCTCTCTGTGTCTGCTCATCCTCTCTTCAGGGGACACTGGGAACCAGACCTGGGACCTCCCATGTGGGAGAGAGGCACCCAATCTCTTGAGCCACATCCACTTCCTTGAAGTGAATTTCAATAGAACTGGGGAGGGTAGGGAGAAGAGAAGTTAAGGAATAGTGTATGTATACCAATTTTCTCATCCTTAATGTATGGAAGCGAAAAAAAAAGTCACCAATATCAGAATGTAAGTGTATTAGTATTCTGTAGAGAAAATACAACCAACAGGTGATATATGTAAATATTATGAGATTTTATAAGAATTGTCTCTTGTGACTGTGTATGGGCAAGTCCAAGTTCCGTAAAGCAGGCTGCAGGCTGGCACCTCCTATTAAAGTTTCGATGCGTTCCCCAGGGAAGCTGGCTGGCTGAAGCAGAGTGGGAAATCCCCCTCCTGACTGCAGAACTCCACGTCTCACAGGAAAGCCTTCAGCTGCCTGGAAGAATCCTCTCTCATTGTGGAGATCAGCCTCCTCAGCTATGGTAGATATAATCAGCCACAGATGCCATCAACTCACTGAGATTCAATACTGTGACATATACTCGCAGTGACAAGCAGGCCAATGCCTGCGTGACCAAACGACTGGAAACCAAAACCTGGCCGAAGTGACGCGTGCACTTAACCATCGTGGTAAGTGTATTTAAAATACAAAAGTATAACCAACAAACACTGTGTGATGTTTCCTCATATGGGTAGGAGGTCTCAGATATATAAATTCGCTAACTCTCCCTACAAATTCACAAGCTTAACAAATCTCAATAAAAATTCCAGTGACTTTTTTTTTAATGGGACAGTAATATGATAAGTTCTTGTGGGAAATAAACAAGAAAAAATAGATGAATCAATTAAAAAGAACAGAAATTCCTTTGTCCTGAATGATGTTGCAATGACAGATACAGACATTATATACCTTGTCATAACTTACAAAATTGTGTAGGAGAGAGTTTAAAGTATAATGTAAACTATAGTCCACACTTAGTGGCAGTGCTCCAATATCTGTTCATCAATTTTAATGAATGTACCACACTAATGAGGGATGTTGTCAATGTGGGAAATTGTAGGAGGGGTAGGGACTGGGGTATATGGGAATCTCCTACATTTTTTATGTAACATTTATGTAATCTAAGTCTTAAAAAAAGTAAAGTATTAAAAAAAGAAAGAATAGAAATTCCTGCAGTAGGACCTAATACAAATCAGGATTTGTATATTATAAAACTTCCATTTTCATTATGAAAGTTAATTGTATATTATTCAAAAAATCATGCCAGCATGTTGAATTCATCAAAATAAATAGATAGATTAAAATTTTTAAAATTTTAAATATAAATAAAAGTACTATAAGAAGCAAGGTAAAAATTTTCTTTTGTTCATTAATTATTTTAATTCTCATAGAAAAAAATGTTTCTAGATAAAACATAAAACTTAGAAGACATATAAAGATAATTTTTGCAGCATAAACATTCAAAACGTATGCACAGAAAACGATTATTAATGGATTCATAAACAGATAATCAACTATAAGGAAGTATTTTCAATGTGCATGATAGAACAAGGATTAATTTTATTTTAGTTAAATAACCCTACATATGAAAAAGAAAATAGGCAACAAACAAAAATGGGCAAAAGATATAAACACGTTTAACAGAATAGAAAATTAGTAGGTCTTCAACAACTAAAAAGTTGTTCTACTTTGCTTATAATAGGAAAAGAAATGCAGTCAGAAGTAAAATTAATTACCATTTTAACTTTTTAGATTGGTAAAGGCTGAAGTGTTTGAATCCTATGGAATGGCCAAAACTGTGAGGAAACAGGAATTCTCTAAGAAGAGTTGTGGGAATGCAAATTGGTAAAAACACTCTGGAGAGCAAGTTGAGAATTTAGCTCCATATTAATTAAAGTGAAAATACAATATGCAAACCAGTGATAACTCTTTTAAGAATCTACCCTACAAATAGGCACACTTATGAGAAATGGAATATGCACATATTTATTTTATTATTACTTATAATAATGTCATCGTTTGCTGGATGGCTTAATCCAGATAGCATGAACTAGGTTAGCCTTAAACAATGTGAATTTATTGGTTCACAGCTGAGACTGTGAGAATGTCCAAATCAAGGCATCATTGAGGTGACGCTTTCTTCCCAAAGACGATCTGCTGGGGATCCTTGGCTCCTCTGCCACGTGGCAAGGCTCACGGGCAGCATCTGCTGGTCTGTCCCTTCTCTTGTGGGTTTTGCAGCTTTAATTTTCTTGCGTCTGTGGCTTTCTCCCCCTTTGTATTCATCCTTTCATAAAGGACTCCAGTAAGAGGATTTAGACCCGACTGAGGTGGGTCACACCTTAACTGAAGTAGCCTCATCAAAATATCCTGTTTACAACGTGTCCATACCCACAGGAATGAACTAGCTTAAGAGCACGTCTTTCTCAGGTATGTACAGTTTCAACCCACTGCAAATAGCAATATATTGAAAAAACTTAAATTTTAATTAATATGAAAGAACTGAATAATTAATGGTGTTGAATGCTGACTCCCACAAAATGTTACTATAATTATCTGTTTTAGTTTCCTAGCTGCTAAAATAAATACCATACAGCGTGTTGGTTTAACAATGGGAATTTATTGGCTAATGGTTTTGATGCTAAGAGAAGTCCAAAATCGAGGTGGCAGCAAGGTGATGCTTTCTTCCCGAAGACTGTGGCGTGCTCGGTACAGCTGCCGGTAACCTTTGGCCCCCGGCTTTCCTGTCATGGCAGCATCTTCTCCTTGATCTTCTTGTGTTGGCGTCCAGCTGCTGGCTACTCCCCGTGGCTCTCCTCTCTGTGGCCTTGTCTACAAGGCTCCCAGTGCTAGGATTAAGACCCACCCTGACCCAGTTGTGCCGCACCTGCGTTTGAAGTAGCAGCGAGTTCACACCCACAGGAATGTTTTTCTGGGCCACATAGCTGACCGGTAGACTAAGACACAGGTGGCGGTGTGTCACCCCACGACTCCAGCATGTTATATAAAACTCCGTCTTACGCAGATTGGAACTGTAGACTCCTTCAGACTTGTTGAAGTAAGAGGACATGCTGATGAAGTCGCTGTGGTCCCTGGGGCCCGAGGGTGGCCTCCCTTCAACCACCAGTGAACATCCAGGACCCTCGGTCACGCAGCTGCAAGATGCCGAATTCCTCCACGGCCTTCGTGACCTTGGAAGTGGATCCTTACCTGGTTGACCTTCCCGTTGCGAAATGCAGGCCAGCCAACACCTTCACCTTAATCTTTTTAACTCTTGACCCATGAAATCTGTGACTTCATAAATGTGTGTTATTTCAATCTGCTAAGTGTCTGGTTATTTGTTTTGCATGGATAGAGAAAAAATACAGAGTTAAAATTGAAAGACAATAAACTTAACTTATTTAAAGTATACAATTTTATGTTATATATGTATACACCCATGAAACTATCACCACAATTAGTCACCCCAAAAGTTTCCTTGTGGCCTTTTAATTCCTGCTTGCTGCCCCTCCCTGCACCACCACCTCCAGATATACTTACCGCTAATTTGCATTTTCTAGGATGTTATATGGATAGGATCACACAGTAAATACTTTTTGGATCTGGCTTCTTTTGTTCAGCACACTTGTTTTTAGTCATTCTTGTCATTACATGTATCAATAGTTCATTCTATTTTATTGCAGAATATTATTCCATTGTATGACTACACCAAAATTTATTTAGTTATTCATCTATTGGTTTACATGTGTGTATTAGTCAGCCAAAGGGGTGCTGATGGAAAATACCGGAAATCTGTTGGCTTTTATAAAGGATATTTATTTGGGGTAGAAGCTTACAGCTACCAGGTCATAAAGCATAAGTTTCTTCCTTCACCAAAGTCTGTTGCCACATGTTGGAACAAGACAGCTGCTGATGTTTGCCAGGGTTCAGGCTTCTTGGGTTCCTCTCTTCCTGGGGCTGCATTTCTCTCCGGGCTCAGCAACTGTTTCCTCCACAAGGGCAGCTGTAGACTATGAGGCTCTCTAGGCTTTGCCCCTCTCCACAAGGCCAGCTATGGACTTTCAGGCGAACAGCTCGTCTCTTTTCCCAGAGCCTTCTCTCCTTCCTCACCACCAGGCTCCTCTGTGCTTACTTCCCCGGGCTCCAGGATTAACACTCAGCATCAGAACTCCAACATCAAAACTCCAACTCAAAAAACCCCAACTCTGTCCTTCACCATGTCTTTTATCTTTGAGACCACACCCCCCATGGGGTGGGGATCAATGCCCTACAGATGTGGCCCAATCAAAGCCCTAATCATAACTTAATCTTGCCCAGAGGAACAGACCAGTTTATAAGCATAATTCAATATCTATTTTTGGAATTCATAATGATATCAAAGTGCCAAACTGCTACAATGTGTTAGTGGTCTAAGTTTTCATCAACTTTTGGCTATGATAAATAAAGTCACTATGAATATTCGCGTGAAAATATGCTTTCATTTCTTTTGGGTATACTTAGGATTGGGATGAGTGGATCATATGGTAAATGGAATGTTTAATTTTTTAAGAAACTCTCAAACTCTTTTTTAACCTGGCTGCACCATTTTATATTCCCGCCAGCAATTTATAAAAGTTCCAGTTCCTCCACATCCTTGCCAGCACTTGGTATTATCAGATTTTTTATTTTAACTTTTCTAATAGTGATACGATAGCATCTTATTGTGGTTTTAATTTGCATTTCCCTAATGATTAATCATGAGCATCTTGTCATGTGATTATTTACTATGTTTATTACCTTTTTGGTGAAGTATCTGTTCAGATCTTTATCACATTTTTAATTGAATAATGTTTCTTATTATTGAATTTTGAAAGTTTTTTATATATACTGGATACAAGCACCCTTTTTCTGATGAGTGATTTGCAATTTATTTTCCAGTCTATGTCTTGCCTTTTTTTCTCTTTCTGAGAGCATTTCAATGTAGTCCGATTTATCAACTTTCTTTTATGGATTGTGCTTTTGTTATTGTATCTAAGTGTTACTTGTCTAACCCAAGGTCACAAAGACCACATTGAGCCTACCAGTCCATGAGCACGAACATGATAACTCTCCGTTTATTTATGTTTTCTTTAATCTCTCTCAAAAACATGTTGTTGTGTCCCATATGCTAGTCATGCACGTGTATTGCTCTATTTATTTGTAAACACTTACTATTGTAAATGGTATTGCTTTTTCAATTATATTACATCCAATGTCAGTGACTCAGGGCCACCCAATGGTTTATTTTTGCCCAAAATACCTCTATTGGCTTGCTAATTTGTGTCAAGATCTAAGCACCATCCAACAAGAGTGGTCACACGCCAGAGAGTGAGATTACTTGTATCAAAATAATCAGGTAGATGTGGCAGACCTAAATACTAACCCTCATAGGGATTATCCTCATGCCTGCTTTATGTGAACTTGAAAACAGTGTGCGGTCTGCTCTGCTGGCTGTCATGCTCTACATAATTAATTATACCAATTAGCCGGTCAGTGATTTCAGAGGCTCCGATGCCTTCCCTGGTTTTCTATTTACTGGTCAAATCAATAAGTAAGAGCAGATTGAAGTCTCCAAATACAACTGTGGCTTCATCAATTTCTTCTTTCAGTTTTGTCCACTTTTGCTTCATTTATTGTGAAGCTCTGTTATAATGTACCTATACATTTATCATTGTTAAGCATTTCTGCAGATTTGACCTTTTTATCATTGAGAAATGCCCCACTTTGACTTTGTTAATATATGATTATCTGAAGGCTATTTTGCCTGATATTAACATAACCTTCCAGCTTTCTTATGAATAGTGTATGCACTGTTTCACATTTCCATGCTTTTACTGTAAATTGCCTCTAAGTTTCTTCACATTTAAAATGGGCTTGCTTTGAGATCTTGTTTGATCAATTTTTTTTTAATTGGAATGTTCAGATCACACACATTTAATATACTTATAGATATGGTTGGATTTAAATCAACAATCTTGCCACAAGTTTTTTTAATATATTTTTAATTTTTTCAAAAAGGATATTTAGATTACATAAATGTTACATAAAAATATAGGGGGGGGGTACCGGCTGTAGCCCAGTGGATAGGGCGCCGGTTCACCACATGGGAGGCCCCAGGTTTGGTTCCCAGGGACCTCTCCAAAGCGGGCAGACCACCTTGAGAGGGCAAAGCCGCCGTGGGCAGGGCAGAGCCGCCGTGGGCGGGGCAGAGCCGCCGTGGGCGGGGCAAAAAGCCGCCACGGGCAGGGCAAAGCCGCCATGGGCAGGGCAAGCTGCCCGGGAATGGAGCAGAGCTGCTGCCCGTGAATGGAACAGAGCCGCCCATGAGCGGGGCAGGCTACCTGCACGGTGGGCTGACTCGGCGCGTCGCCGCAACGGGGGGAGACAAAGCAGACACAGAAGAACGCAAAAAGATGAACACAGCAAGAGCAAGCAGAAAGGGGGGGGGGAGTATGTAACAACAACAAAAAATATATAGGGCATTCCCAAATACCCCACTCCCTATACCTGCCACATTTTCCCACATTAACAACATCCTTCATTAGTGTGGTAAATTCTTTATAATCGATGAAATCATTTTGGAGCATTGCCACTAAGCATGCATTATAATTTACATTGTAGTTTATACTCTCTCCCACACAATTTGGTAGATTATGGCAAGATATGAAATGGCCTATATCTGTTGTTGTAATATCATTCAGGACAACTACCAAGTCCTGAAAATGCCCATATTACACCTCTTTTCCCCTCTCCCTCCTCTCAGAACCTGCAGTGGCCACTGCCTACACATCAATAATATAATTTCTTCCATTGGTAGAATCACAGTAAGTCTATAGTAGAATACCAGGAAGTCTGCTTTAGTCCATAGTTAATTCTCCAATCCTGAGAATTCTGGATGGTGATGCCCACTCAGCCTCTACGTGAGAGGGGGCTTTGTTCCCACGGGGCAGATGGATGGAACTATCTTGCTTGCAGTTGTAGACTCTCTTGGTTCCGTGGGATGGTTGTTGTCCATCATCATCTCCTTGTTAGTTGTCCTGGCCACAGTAGTTTTGAATTTCTAATTCACCTAGTGAAGATGATCACTTTCCCAAAACCTTCTCTAGCCAATCTAGAATCAGATTATTTTCTCTCAGGTTCTCTGCCATGGCAATAAATCCATTATTGTAGGAAAACTTTCATATCAGTAAAGATTGCCTTATGCTTGTCCAACTTCATACTGTGCCCCCTTTTCTCAGCATATACTTGATCCAGTACTGTGTGGATTTAAAAATTAATCTTCTCTAAAGCTCTGTTACCCTTATAAACTAAGTCCTGTGCCTGCTTTTCAGTTTTATGTAGCCTATAGTTGCAGGAGATAAAAGTCCTTGTAAATGTTGATAAGGAGGAGTTCTCTTTCCTATTTTGTCTTAAACCAGTGATTAATCTCCTCCAGCCTTTCACCATATTATTTCTTTTTTCCCCCATTGCATCTAATGGGTCTCAGCCAAAGTCATCCAGTCACACAGTATTCCTAATTCCTAACTCTCAGTACCCTCTTAACACAGGCAATGTTTCCTTCCACAGGGATTCCACCTAGTTCACCAGGAGTGAGACACGGCCACCATTGCAGGGGCTATCCGTGTTCCACTTTCACCAAGGATGGGCTCCTCATTGCAGCTGCCCTAGGGTTGATCGAATTCCAAAATTCTGTTATATCTTTTGATCCCACAGATCATTCCTAGTTGCACCAACTGTAAGGCTGGTTCCCAGGGAAACAGACTCAGAGGCGGACTTCCATTTCTGGGTAGTTTCTTGGGGAAATGCTCATGACAGCAGCACCTGTGAGGGAGAGAAGTTGACAAGTGAGGTGCGGTTGCAACAGAGGCTTCCTCAAATTCTTTGCGGAGCCCTGAAACTAAGATGACCTTTCAGAGCTTTCCTAAATTGAGGTTGAATTCCTAAATTGTATCTCCATGTTAGCAGTCATTGGACGTAGCTGCTCCTGGGGAGGCAGCATATTCTTGGATAAGGCAATTTCCTTCTACTGAGCGCAATTCCCGGAGTGACTCAACTGTAAGCTCTCAGCAGGCACCAGGCCAAGCGGCTGAGAGAACCACTGGTGCAGTGCTGAATTAGAGGTCTGGGGGCTGCTCCACAGCCCCCTGCCCACTCCCATAGTGAACTGGATGATGGCGGAGAGAAGGGAAGTGGTACAGTCGTCACTAGGGAAGCAGGAAAGCAGGCTTACTCAGAGTGGGAATGAGATTAAAAGGCAGTATTCCATGCTCATTTGAGATTGAGGACCGTGTTTTTAAAGTGAGACCGATGGCTTCGGAGAGGGTTCAAAGAAGGCAGGAGGCTTTTAACCAGGGTGAGGGTTTTGTCACAGTTGGAATGAATGAGGGAGAGAGGAAGAAGGGAATTAAGTTATTGCAGGGTAAAGATGTGGGCCAAAGGATCTCATAGGATAAGCAGGGCAGTAAGAAATAAGACCGGTCATATTGTGGGATAATGGCAGAACCAGCAATTGTTTGCTGGAGTGTAACTATTAGGAGCCTTCTCTATCTTCTAATTCTTAATTTTCTGTTTCTCTCCAATCCCCACATGTTTTCTTTCTCTGTTCATTCCAATTTAGTGCCACCAGTAAACCAAAATCGAATGAGGTCATGACTTCATTTTCCAGTTTGCACCTTCTCGAGACAAACATTAGCATAACTAAACAAAATTACATTTTAATTTTCCTTACTTCAGATTCAGTGGGAGGTTTCCGGTCCACAAATAGATTTTAAAGGAAGAACTCATTATTGGTATATTCAAACTTTAATTAGAGAAAATAAATGAAGACTGAAGTTTTCATTGTTATGGTTCTCTGTAAGAATATTGATGAAATATTTTCTCATCTACAGATATTTATCTTTTGCTGTAAATAACAACTCATTTTTAATTGGATAATTTTACTTTACTGGTGTTGAGTATACTTTATGCATTTAAATTGTATGGCACAGAAGCTCCTATACTTTTTACTGTGTTCTACAGTAGTTGAAGAAATTTACACAGGCTAATTTCTATCTTATCAAGTAAGAATAACTCATCTGGCATTCTAAATGGAAGTGTTATAGAATGCTGTGAATTATTGCTTGATATGCAGAACCAATTATCTTATGCTTATAATAATCTGTGTCATAGGTCTCTTAAATTAATTTGAACAGTTGAGAATTGATTCTACCTTTATAAGCTGTTTTGTGGTTGTTTTTTTTTTCCCAGATAAATACTGTTTTTGCTGACCTTTTTATCTGGTTGTAAAGAAAACATTTTTTAAAAACATGGTACTTGGAATTTCAACTAAAGGCAAGGTAAAGTTTGTTTTCATGAAACCCTTACCATTTCTTGCCTGCAGAATTTTCTAACAAGAATAGCATTCATTTTTCATGAAAATATACAGCAACTTTGTTTGCTCATTCAAGATTTTGGGCTCTCAAGAACTAATGATCCATGATATTTTTTCTAAATCTGGAGACAATGGACAAAACAGATGAATATGAATATTTTTACTGAATTGTTCTGACTGTGTATATCTGGTGTTTATACACACACACACACACACACACATATTTCTATGTAGGTTCTGACTCTTACTAGATGAGACAGAGATCTAGAAACAAATAGCAGTGAAAGAATAATATTTAGCATTTGGTCTCTGACCTCTTCCTATTCTTTCAGAAATTTGTGGTCCTAAACATGAGTCATGAACCCATAGCTCAATAATTTATGCATAAACTTAAAAAGTAGTTTGGTTTCTCATACCATATCCAATTATATTTATAAGATTTCTATAATGGAATAATACTTTGTCACTATGTTTAGAGCAATATTTAATATATCAGACCCTCCCAAAATATATACATACATAAAGAGCAATGGCAGCTCAGTCTTATTCATTTCCCACCTGCAATAGGTTTGGCTTAAGATATTGTGGTGGTTTGGAACTGTATGCACCCCCGAAAGTCGTGTCCTTAAAGCTCATCCATTCCTAGGAGTGTAAAGCTATTGTCAGCAGGTTTTCACGAGGTTACTTCAGTTAAGGCATGGTCCAGAGTGGGTCTCAGCCTTCTCACTGGAGTCCTTTGTAAATGGGATCAATGCAGGGAGAGAAAGTCCCAGGAACCAGAAGCTGAAAGCAGTGAATCCAGGAGAAAAAGGAGAGGCCAGTACCACCATGTGACAGAGGAGTCCAATCTTCCGGAAGAAAACATCACCTGATGATGCCTTGACTTGGACATTTTTCTCAGCCTCAAAACTGTAAGCTTGTAAACTAATAAATTCCCATTGTTAAAGCCAGTGCATTCCAGGGAATCTGCTTTGAGCAGCTTAGCAAATTAAAACAGATAACAATCAAGGTTTAAAGTTCATGCCTAGTAACTGTGTTTCCAAATATCTGTGAAGTTGTTTCCTTTTAGCTACTTCTACAACCCTCACTTCCTGGAATAAAAGCTATAGAAAACAAAACACCTTCTAGCCTTTTCTCAAAATGTGTGGCTGTAAAGGGAACTGAAGTTGATTGCTCCTAAGGGCAGATAATCCCATTTTTCCACAACTGTGTACAACTATAAATGGACAAAAACCATCCACATCTGCTTTTCTGATCCAATGCTTTGAATTTTTAATTATGACAGTGAAATAATAAAAGCTCCCTAAGGTAGAAAATGCACCATAACGTGCTAGAGGGTCTCTGCTGTCATCTGTGGAGACAAAACATCTGTGAAAGATGCTTTCCTCTGGTACTGTGTAAAAGATGACCTTTAAAATGTCTACAAAAGCAAATTTTCAGTGACATGCTGAGAAATTGAGGGTAGTGTTTACATGGAAAGTTCTTCTATCCATGTAAGTGTGAAACAATGGGCAAGTCTGGATTCCCCTTTGCTGATTACACAGAGCTGAGAAAGGTGATCACATGTGGCCATCTCAAAATTTTCTTCTTAAATCTATTTATTGCATAATTCTGCCCTGGAGAATGATCAACTTATGATGGAAAGTAGAACAAAGGAATAATTAGAAGCCAGAGTAATGAAATAGCCTTCAAATGATAAATCCCAAAGAAATCAGATGAGTGCAAGATAAAATGTTGAACAGTGGGGAGCGGATATGGCTCCAGAGGTTGAGTGCCCGCCTCCCACATGAGAGAGTCCGGTTCCCGGTGCCTCCTGAAAAAAACAAAAACAACAAGCAAAGCAAATGAAAAAATCAGCTCAGGGAAGCCAATGTGGCACTGGCTTCCCACGTATGAGATCCTGAGTTCAGTCTGAAGACCCTGGTACCTCAAAAAAAAAAAAAAAATGTGAATGGCAAAACTTAGGAATAAATATGACTAAAAGTTACTTTAGGACATTAAAAGCCTATATATATATATATATGGATATGGATATATGGATACATGCATATATATATATATATACATATATAAAATCTTGAAAGAAAAACCTCTCAGTATACTTAACATTACTTAAGAGAATTGTCCCTGACATTTTTTTAAAAACAGTACAAATTTATTCTCTTATAGTTCTGGAGGCCAAAAGTACAAACCAAGTCTTTTTTTCCTCCCCATATAACCCCCCCCCATACACTTTCCCCCATTAATAACATCCCTCATTAGTGTGGTACATTTGTTATATTGGTGAACACATCTTGAAGCATTGCTACTAACCATGGTCTATAGTTTACATTATGGTTTCCTCTTTGCATCACACAATATTATAGGTTTTGACAAAATGTAAATGGATTGTACCCATCATTGCAATGACATGCAGGACAACTCCAATGCCCCACGTTACACCCATTCCCCCCCTCCCTCCCCTCAGAACCTCTGGGGGCCACTGCCTTTATATCAATGCTACAAGCTCTTCCATTGCTAGAATAATAAAAAGCCTACTTTAACCCATAGCTGCGTCTCCCTTATGTTTGCGCAATCCTCAGTCTTGAGAATTTGGCGATGGTCATGCCCACTCTGCTTCTGATTGAGAGGGGCTTAGATCCCATGGGGCAGGAGGGTGGAGCTGTTTGGCTTGCAGTTGTAGATAGTCTGTTTTTTGGGATGGGTGTTGTCCACCATCCTTTGGTTAGTTGTACTGGGTGAGTCCAGTGAATTGGAGAGTGGATGATGCAACTCCACTGAGATTCAGGGCTCAACCGGCATATGAACAGACCAAAGATTTAAGTCTCTGGGGCATATATTTAACGAGCATAGTGTTAATTATAGGTTCAAATAAAAGGGGTAGAAAAGCCTTGTGTAGGGATATTATAATGAGTCTAACTCTGTTACATTGGGGACCATATATTCCAAGGTAAGGTCCACTGACAGGTGCCCAATTCCTGGGGCTGTCTGCCCTGCCTATAGTGTCCAGATGTCTCTAGAGCCCTCAGGAGCCCTGCTGTGTGAGGCACCATTTACTGTGAAGGTCAATGAGATCCTGCTGAGACCTGCATGAGAGTAACTGCTGGAATGACCTCTGGACTCACTTTGAAATCTCTTAGCCATAAAAACTCATCTGTATTTAACATTTCCCCCTTTTGGTCAAGATCTTTTAACAAATGCATCCCTAGTTTGCGCTTGGTAACAATCCCTCCCTGCCCCTGACTTTTTAACACTCGACTTTCATATAACCCGTACTTTCACACATTAAAATTTGATGCCTCTAATTTGCATATTCATGCAAAATTTTGTTTTCCAGACTTCTTTTGGCAAATAGTAATTCCAACCTTGCCTATAAGCCACTGTTGCTAGAGAAAAGATAGAGGTCTTACCCAAATCGAAAGAAGGTGTTTGTCAGCTTCCAAACTGTCCAAGGGGCTTGGGCCAGATGTAAGCCCCTCTGTGCTCCCCCCGTCACTGTGAAGCATTGCATTATACCCCAGCTTTGATGATTCAGACTCTGCCACATGTAGGCACCCACCTATCTATAGGAGGCTCTTCAGAGTCATCCTTTTGTTTTCATGAATGCATTGGTTAGAAGATAGAGACCACCTCTGCATGTGCAAAAACATCTAGGCTAACTTGATTCATCACATTATTCATTCCAATGAAGATATTTCAGGATATTTCCTTCTTTATAAATTCTGCTCAAAAGCCTTCAATGCAACGAACCATCCCCAACTCTTCCTTATAACATTAGCTGCTTTTTCGACTCCATCACCCTGTCATCATCTGAGCAGCTATGTAATAATATCCAGAGAAGCTGGTACTAGTAAATGACATTTATTTTTACAAGTCACACACTTTTTATTTTGCCTGAAGTCCTAATAAAAACAAAGTATCACATTTGTTTTGGAAGTGCAATTTCCTTTAGAATGGACTCCTTTAAAGAATTCTAAATGTTTACCCCTTAGTGTTACATAAAGGCAAGGGATTTGAACAAAATATCTTCTTTGCTGTTATGTTACATTTCACTAGAATAGTTCACTAAGAACTTTCTCTTTCTCACTCCAGTGCTCAATTGTTTTTTCCCTTCTGTCTCTTCTGCCCATAGTTTTACTTCATTTCCAGAAGTGGTATTTCTCCTTCAATTCCTTAATAAAATATTGATGCAACTACATATCTCCACAGAGTCTCTGGAAAGCAAAAGTTCCCGCTACGAGAGCATAGTAATTGACCACGCTCGATGCCAGAGGTACTAACAAGGGAAGCCGCCAGCGATGGGACCTGTGCTGCCAGGAGAAGCCCCCGGGCTGCTCTCCTGAGGAAACGCCCCAGGGTGTGCACACACGCGCGTGTGTTCACGTGTGTGTGAGAGGGGGGCTGCTACACAAGAGTGCAGCGGTGACGACTACACGCTCCGGGTCGGACCTGGTTTCAAATCTTGGCTTTGTTGCTTTCTCGCTGTGTGATCTTGAGCAAATTACTTAAACAGCCCTTGTCTCAGTTATCTCACATATGAAATGGGGATGGAATTAGTAACACTGACCTCGTGGAGCTGTTCTAAGGATTAAATGAGTTATTACTATAGCCACGTAGAACAGTGCAGGCGGCAGGGTAAGTGCTCAATGAGTGTTAGAAAAAGTTATCTTTTTGTGTGTGAAGCATTACTGAATTACTTCCTGCAGAATGTCAGAGTCAGAAGGGTCCTGAAAGTATCTGTGACAACTCCTCACCTACGCGTGACGCTTCTCCACAGCATCCCGGTCAAGCAGCGGTGACAGCCCGGTTTCCACCAGTCGCGTTAGCCATTCCTCACATGCTGTATTCTTGAGCGCCATCATCATTCTACTCCTTCTTCCATGGCCTCGTTCTACCCGTACATACTCCATTTGGATGACTGTCTAGACCGGAACGAAGTGCTTCACTGCAAAGTAAAATGGCACTGGCTGCCTCAGCTTTCCGCATGCTACATTATCTTTTATTAAATTATGCAGATAAAGATGAATTCGACTCTTGGGAGCTATACCACACCGTTGGTTTCATTCTACATTCAACAAACTTTTGTCGCTTCGACAGCTTTCTAACAGGCAACACTGTGATAGACAGTGTACCAAACAGTGGGGTTTCCAAACCAAAGGCTCCCTCAAGAAACTCAGTCTGGCAAACACAGTGCTGTGAGCCACAGCAAAGCTGCTCAAGGAAACCACCGCTGGACTAAAAGTCCAATCTTCTTCACAAACCCCATTAAAACAAGCCCTCCATATATGCTTATTCATGGCCTTGAGGAGCAAAATATATGAGCTACCTATGTTCGAAGGTGAGAGTATTTCATTGGTTATGTGTAACCAGACTGGCAGAAACGTTCCTGGTCATTTGCTCTACTTGTTATCTCTAATCTCTCTGTGTTTAATGCTATCAATGCCTGCATCCAAGTAGTGATAAAAATGCTAAACATTTCAGGACATAGGTCTGGTGTAGCTCTCTCATACATTATTTTCTATCCTGAAGCCAGAGTGATATTTTTGACAATAGTACCTTTTTATCTTAATATAATAGAGTGGTGACAAGGAATTTCTAAATCTTCTGGGAACTGTGGCTACAGGCAAGTTATCTGAACGTCACCGTAGAATTACTGAGTTCCCAGCTTTTGAAGCTGGTCACTTCTTGCTGGTGCCTCAACTACCTCCAGCACTTGCCAACACTGCCCTTCCCCAGGCAATGCAGAGGGCTGTGGAGCAGGAGGTGGTCAGCCTTGTGCATGGAATGCAATATTGTGAGATGCTATTGTGCCCCTCCCTAAGGTTCGGGCGAGGAAGGTGAGTTTCCCTCCTTCACCAAGTGAGAGACAAGCTCCAAGAAAATCATCCCCCTGAAGGGGCAGGTCCCGTCTCCATCTCCTGATGGGTCTTGCTGGTGTGCAGCTCTCCTCTGATGCCAAGTCAAGAGTTCAGTGTGATGGGTGGGTTCGTGGGAGACTCTTGAGGGGAACTTAGGGGTGGCACGTTCTCCCTTTCTGCACTCTTTCCTCACATTAGTGAAGGGAACTGGTCAGCTTAGCAAGCAAGCCCTGAATTTCAGCAGCAAAGTTGAGCATAGAATCAGTTGCCACCTTCTGGGCTAGAGATTTCGAAAGGGCATGGCATGTCTTCAGTGGCCCATGCTAGCCCGCCTTGGAGGCCCTATCTCCTTCCAGTTCTCCCCTGTTTCAGATGACGAGAGCCTGCCATTCTTGCAGAAGGCAGGGAGGGAAGCAACTACGTGGCAACTTCATGGCAGTTAGGTAGCCAGGCAATCGCTATGCCCATCTTAGGGAAAGGAACAAGGAATATCTCTTCAATAAGAGGGGTCTGCATGCTAGAAGGGGCAAAACTGAAACTGAACCTTAATTCCCAGAGACGACAGCCAAGCAGAGCCACCAGCAATACACGGAGACTGACTGAACCAGAGGGGGATCGTGGACCACTCCCCACCATGGGCTCCCAACTCACCGAGGAGATGAGGACACATCACTCCACTGCTCGCCCCACCTTCGGCCTCAAAGGCCTCTGTGCTCTTTTCCTATGATGCTGTGGACACATTAGTAACCTGCCTGGGCAAAAGGGGCAGTGATTAATTTTGAATTGAATATGAGACCAAAGTTTGAAATGAATGTGTCTGAGAATTAAATACTGAAATTAGACCGTTCTAATGAATCACAATGATAAGCTGATAGTTACAGAATCAGGAAAAATGAATAAAAGTTGCTGTTAAGGACCAGGTAAACAGTGGGAAAGAGAAAGAAGCAGATACTGAAAGAAATAGAAATTAAAAGAGCTAAGACTGGTTACACATAAAATGGAACAGTTAATAGGTTTTATATGAACCTCTCGGAAGTTCTGATCATTGCAAAGCAGTTATGGTTGCACGGCTCAAGCCCTGGGGTGACTATATGCCAGGATTTGGGGGAGAAAACTAATAATAGTGGAGTCTCAGTGTGTAAACACTTCCTCCCCTTCTGAGCACCCGTCTTCCTACAGATGAGACTCTGCAGGGCTGGCAGAGCTGGCAGCTGTGCCGTGATGAAACTCCCAGTGATAAGGAGCCGTAAAGGAAGAGGCTCTTCACTCACCATCTCTGTCGCTGCGTAACAATGGCCGTCACCTCCAGCCCCCCAGTTCAGGGATGTGGCTTTACTGCAAAGAGGAACCTCTGGAGCTCACAGGCTGTCGTCAGCCTGTCCTACTCCAAGCCAAGTCAGACCTGAGCCACCCCGCAGCCGCACAGGACGGAGGAACTGAGCGCCCAGGGCCATCGGGTCTGTCCTGATCCTTGCCCTCAGGCATTTGCATTCTATTGATATGCTGTATCTATCTCCCCTGACCTGCTATTCTAGTAACCCTGTCAAGAAAAGAAATGAGGCCAGTGTGACATGGATTGTACTTAGCAGCCCAGGTAGGCCTGAGTGATTATGCCTTCCTCTCCTAGGAGCTCACAAATCATCCATTCACTAATTGGATTTAGAACCATTTCTGGAATGGATGTCAAGGTCACAGACATGTAGTTTACATAATGCACCTGCTGTCCCTTCCTGAGGCTCAGAGCAGCAGTCTTCCAGCCCCTGTCCTGTTTGCCGTGGCTCACACAGGCCTCCGACAACGGCTCCCTTTGTGAAACGCCCCGGTGCTTGACAAGTCTTTGTCTGGAGCTGGAGAAGTGAGCTCATTTAAAGCTGCTAGGTGTTTTCTAATAAGCCCTTGCCCCATCTCAGTTTAATTTTTTTTCTCGATGTTCATTCACACTTCTTTCACCAGAAGTCCATTCGTTTGAGAGAAGATGGATATAAAATCAATGTATTGATATTCATTTTGTTGAGTGAGTCCAAATTTTAATTTCATGAAAAAACTTAGAGGGCATGACTCTATGCTCATGTTGTTGGGTAACACACAATGCAGAAGCATTAAAGTATAAAATCTTGGATTACTCCACTGGAGTCACACTGACATAGGCTGAGTCCTTTTCCTCATTCTACCGTATTTTTCTCAGAGAGGTGCACAATTTCGTACAGATAGCGAGCGATACTTCAGACAAAGGCAGCCGAGACGACCAGTTGCTGCCCTGATACTCCGACATCTCTGGGTTTGCTAATGATCGCCGCCAACTGGGGCGATGCCATGGAAAAATGCGCCCATTTAGACTCGGATTTCCCCATTTGCTGGCAGGGCATTTCTTCATGCTTGGATGAAATCTGAGTGTAGATTATTTCACAGTATTTCCATGAAATCCTTGACACTCTGGAAGCTTTTCGGGTCACCAAACATTGCAAAGGGACTCCAATGACTTTTCTGACATTTTATCCTGCACGCATTGACACATTAGTGTTAGAAGATTAATTTGCCCAACCCGCTATTTAGTGTTTTTGCCATTTGGGAAGCTGTGAATTTGCGCCTTCACATGGTTCTTCAAGGATGCTTTGATTCATCTTCGCACTTTAGCTTTATGAGGACAGCAGGCAGGCGGCTGATAAAGTGCTGGCGCTGATCTAGTCGCTCCAGCTTGCGTTGCAGAGTTGAGTGGTCGCTGTTGTCCAAAGGGAGCGAAGCCTCCGGCGGCTGCAGGGCGTTCCGAGGCGCTGTCTCAGCACCTGCCCTTCGGGCTCCGACTTGGTTTCCTGGGATGCCCCACTGAAGGCTCATCTTCGGGTGAAGACATGATTGCACTTAGTGCGTCATGAGTTAACTGGTTGTTGGCTGCCAGTTACCAATTCTCGATGCACAGCAATTAATTAATAAGAATTAAATTCTGAAATCTGTCAAAAACTGTGAAAGATCTAAGACTCTAACTTACATGGAAGCAAATGTTAGCCTGTTTTTATGACAAAGGTTTACATGGATGAAGGCAGGTAGATGAAGAGGTAAAATAATTTCTTACCTACACCAAAAGCAGTAGCCAGAGCTTCAGCACATTTGTGTCAATTCTCTTTGCCTCCAAGTCCTCTGGGATGACATGGATGCTACAGTGGGTTTGCAAAGAAGCTGAAGAACCAGGGTCAGAGACCAGCACTTTTTCAGTGAGTAGCAAACTTTGCAGCAAGCTTCAAACAAGCTAGCTCCCTCCATACCCAGAACTCTTCCCTCCCTGCCAGGAACAAGCAGGTGTTGCCAAGCAAATTTATTTTATTTTTAAGTTATATGCTTAAACTAACATGTTTTAATATGTCATTGATTCCAAATGAATTCAAGTAATTTAAATTTTCCAAAACTTTTACAAAAGTTATAAAAGCCATTGTTTTCTTTAGTTTGTAGAGATAAGAAACATCTGGCTTTCTATAAATATTTTTCATGGTTCAGAAGATTTAACATAAATTTAATAACTGAACAAAAATAGGAAATGGTGTACACTGCAGATTATTTTTCAGTCTGTGTCCCTCAATAATTTTTGATCAAAGCTAGACAAAGAGAGATATTGAACTCATATATCAATAATATACATTAATGATAATAGGACTGTAATCATCTGCAAACATGTACATTGTTATCATGCAAAAATACATATGGAGTATAAAAATTAACATAAATATAACATAAGGTATCTGAAAATTTGTGAGGGACAATGGAATTGAAAGACCTTTTCCTAATTGATAATTAGTGGTCACAAGGCCTGTCTTTTCTACAACTTTGAACTAGAGATACAAAATTCTCTCATGATTTCTTATGTAATATAATTTCAGATGACAGTTTTAAAATTCCAACCAAATGAGAACCAGGTTATTATTGAACTATAAAGCTAGATACTTACAATATCTCCAGAATGAGGATGTTCTAAAATATTGATGAGGGCAATATACTACATCAGTAAAAATTTGCAGGGTAAAAGTTTGTCTAAGCCAAAGCAGAAAAAAATGGGACCTTTGAAAATTTATTGGGGGAAGAAACTCTGCTATTAAATTGTTTATATCATGCATTATTCCCAAGCACTTTGAGGAAGAGCTTGCTACAATAAAACAGATAATGGTACATTATTTATGGCTTAGTTTGTTCCATTTGAAAATAAAAGATTCTTGTAGATATTGAAATTGTATTATCAAAATAAATATTGTAGGGGAGCAGATGTAGCTGAAATGGTTGAGTGCTTACTTTCCATATACAAGGTCCCAGGTTCAATCCCGAGTACCTCCTAAAAACAAACAAATGAAAAAACCAACTCTCATTGGGGAACGGATGTAGCTCAGTGGTTGAGCACCTGCTTCCCATGTACGAGCTCCTGGGTTCAATCCCCTGTACCTCCTAAAATAAATAAATAAATAGATAAACAAATACATAAATACATATTGTGACAGATTATTTGGAAGTGAATGAACTTCATATAGATGCCAGTATTCAAAAATATTTACTGAGTGAAGAGTATCGGACCTCTGGCAACATCCACTCTCAACATAAATTTTACAGATGTAAATATCAACTTGATATTACATAACACAGGCTGCCCATTGTCCTTATGCAGAGCCAGTTTGCTCTGTTTTATCACAGATTTATATTCCCAGACAATAATCATACCAGAAATTAGGAGAACTGTTAGAAGCAGGAATAATGACTGGTTTTGGAAGTGAGTGCTGAAAGTCTATGAACAGACAGAAACACAATGGTTAAAATGCATATGAAGCATTTTGTTATAATTTATAATGAAATAAAGTAATTGATATACATGAGTGTAACCACAAGCTGACAATTAGTCATCAAAAACAGTTATATTCAATATTTATATATAAAAAGATAGAAGGATATGTAATATTTTTAGAAGAGATATTCCCATCCATTTTCTGCCATTATCACCACACTTTCCCCCACAACAAGCTGCCCTCAAAAATATTTCCTTGTGCATGAATGCATGGTAGACTCTCCAGAAATAGAGGATGTATATAATTTTTTAAAAGCTCTCTTGGAAATGTAACAAGCTCCTAATTTAGAAGCACTGATTTAAGAAGAATTCCATAAAATAAAGCCGAAATGAATTATTTGTTAACAGAAAGTTAACAGAAGGAATTTCTCGAATGTAGCCAGTTAATTTATTTTAACATAATTGCCAAAGTATTGTTTTTTCCAAAAAATACCTATAGGTTTTAATAATACAACAGAAATCACAACTGTGTAGTCACTAAAGTAGAACATTAAAAACTCTAATATGTTGCGAATATTCTCACTGACCTGATGTTGTGATAATCAGGGTAGGCTAAACATTCACTATATTAGAAACCATGCATGTGTCCCCAGACCTAGTTTTTCTCCCTAGGTCTGGCTTTTAGATGCTGGTGATAAACCAAGGCTGATTTATTGTATGACCATCCTGTATGGGAAAAGACTGTAACTTTGGGTATCTTTGGTCAACCTTAAGAGATATAGCAGGGGGCGGATGTGGCTCGGGTGGTGGGGCATCCGTCTCCCATTTGGAGGGATCTGGGTTCAATCCCCCAGGATCTCCCAGTAAAAATCAAAAAAGGAAAAATAAAGAAGGTGCCCGGACCACCAGGCCCTGTGCACGGGTGCGCCGCCAGGCCCCGCG
>PVKH010001993.1:0-28375 GCA_004027955.1 Chaetophractus vellerosus
AGTCATATGTGAAAACAGTCATGGAGTAAAGCCAGTTCTCATGTGATCAGAGATGATTTGTTCCAACTGGTGGCTATTTTGTAGGCTTGGGGAGAGGAAAACAATCTATCATATGTATATATTTAGGAGGTACTGGAGATTGAACACAGGACCTCATACGTGCAAAGCAGGTGTTCAATCACTGAGCTATACCAGCCCCGCTATAATCTGTCATATTTTGATAAAATCAGAGGCAGTATTTCTCGACATGTTCTATCTGGCAATGTGATTTCTATTATTTTGTGTAACGTTTAATACATGTTACAATAGTATTGTATAAGAGGTCTCTAACACTTCTGAAACAAAAGCCCATACATAATGAAAAGAAAGAAACAAATTTTAAAAGTCTAACTTGAATGCCGCTTTTAATAGGCAAATTCTGTTTGGCACCCAGGGGTATAGTCCTAAAGGAACGGCAGTAACTAATAAGGCAGGGATAGGAAATGTATTTCTTTTTTACTAAATTTTAAAAACTGATGTTAATAATAAAAATGATAATTAATACTACCAATAATTTACTATTGTTTGATGTTTATATCCACTTTGTGCTAGACATTGTGATAGTCAATGTGGATTGATTGATTTAATTCTCTCAAAACCTTTATATGGTAGGTACTCTAACTTTATTTTGCAACTGAGGAAACTTAGGTTATAAAACTGATGGACAAGTGGCAGAGCCAGCATTTAAACCCAAGCCGTCTGCCTTGAGGTCTGTAATATTAACCATTACTTCGTTGACTTCAAGGCTTTCGTCTGCTGGAAGTGATATGCACCTGACCAGACTCTAGTCTGCACTGAGCAGGGCCAGGGGACAAATAAACTTAGTGTTCTTTTCTTTAGACATTCTTGTTATGTCTACATTTCTTGGGTCCTGCAGACCAGGTATGGGAGGATTATAAGGCAAAATTTCAATATATATCAATATGTAGGTTATAACGTAAAAGTTCAATATATATCTCCCAAAGATATTGCTACAGAACTGGTCAACAAATACTGCATGATAATTTATAGGTGAACGAGAGATTAATATTGTTCAAAAGTGATGTGCTGATAAACTGGTCTATTTGTTTCCTATTGCTGTTATAACAAATTACAACAATTTTAGCGGCTTAAGACAATACAAATTTATTATTTTATAGTACTGGTTTCCAGAAGTCTCACTGGGCTAAAATCCAGTTGTCATTGGGGCTGCGTTCCTTCTGGAGGCTCTAGGGGAAAATCTGTTCCTTGTCTTTTGCAGCTTCTTGAGGCTGTCTGTGTTCCTTGACCCCTGGCCTATTCTTCCATCTTCAGATCTCTCTCTCTCTCTGACCCTTGCTTCCATCAGCACCACATCTTCTTCCCTCACCCTGACCGCCCTACCTCCCTCCTGAAAGAACCCTTGTGACTACTTTGGGTCCACCTGGATAGTCCCGGGAAATCTCCCTATCTCTAAATCCTTAACTTAATCCCATCTGCAAAGTCTTTTTTGCCACATAAGGTAACATACCCACAGGGTCCAGGGACGAGGGCATGGACATCTTTGGGAGAACATTATTCAGCCTACCTCAACTACATTAATATACTAAAAGGTAGCTTGTCTGTTTCATTAATCCTTCATACTTTTATTGCAGAAAAAACACATTGATATTGACGTGGTAACTAGGGCCCCTAAAGAATAAGGGAGTGTTGAAGATAAAAAGCTTAGAATCTTCAAGATTCTTTTAAAATTTTATAAGAGAAAATGAAAATTATGTGATGTAACATGATCGCAAATAAGCCAAATGAAAATTAAAATAAGAGGCCAGCCTGTGCTTTGAGATCCAGTTGTGCAAAATATAATTTGTTTCCTTTTTCTGTCCTAATTGCATTAACTTGAGAAACTTTTCCAGTGATAAGGGCACATATGTGGCAGTAATTCTTCTTCAGTTTTTCACAGAATCACACAAAAAAGTGGCACATTGCATGCATCCAGTTACATCTGTGAAACCTATGAGTCCCACTTTCAAACTTCACTCTGTCTCAGCACAGTAAATCAAAAAGGCCCACAAAAAGGCATACCAGTGTGACATTTAAAAATATAGGACATGAAAGGAAGACGCTAGAAGTTTAAACAGGTTTCATGCAAAGGACGAGTCTGAGTGGTGCCAGATTTCCCTAACAACACTAGAGACGATGGAGAAATACCATCGAGTCTGAAGTTTCTAAATCTAGCCAAATTATTAATCAAATAAAAAATAGAATAAAGACATCTTCATACATGCAGAAAATAATATCTGCCTTATGCCCTGATTTGGGGAAGGTATTGGGAGAGATGCATCTGCAAAAATTAGGCAAAGAAAAGATAGATAAAAACATAGGATCCAGGAAATGGTGATTCAATGAGGACATCTAACAAAGGAAAGTTCCGAACTGATCCTGATGGCAGCAAGAGGATGGAGTTCTGGAAAGAGGTCTCTGGGCTGAAAAGGGGGAATAGGACTAGTAAGTTACATGATGTACTTGAGTTTTGAAAATGATTTCTCCTAGGTTTTTGAAAAACTTGGAAAAAAATTAAGTATGTGTACATATATAAGTGAAAAAATAAGGAATTATTGACTCCAACAAAAACTTGTACAAGAAAACACAATTCATAATTTACTCTTTGGCTTAGCTGTGAACAACGTTTACATTGTCAAAGTAATCTAAACTCTAACTACTGTTTTAAGCAAAAATTGTGATATAACTATGTTGGAAGGATGGATGGTGATAAAACGTGAGATGGTAGTGTAAAGAAGCTAAATCCTCACAGTAACAGGAAAGCTGTAAATAACGCCTTGTAATATTTTGTGGCTGAATTTCAGGGTAAAGGGGTGAAGGGACACCAAAGATCATGAAGGCAGATGAATGGGAGCAGATTTAGCTTAATTCTTAAACTTGAATGGGTCAAGGAAGGTAGTGAGAAAGGCAGGAAAACTTATTTAGAATTTTAGCTGTACTGGAAGACTTAAATTTTATACCTTTTAAAAGTTCAGGTTGTTTTGTTTGTTTTATTGCTTTTGAAAAGTGCTAACCAGGCCACGGCTAGTGAAATAAAATTGGGATTCTTCCATTTTGGCAATTGCAAAAGGTTTAATGTATGTGAACAAAGAAATAAATTTTGAGGAACTTTTAAATTTCTAAAACTTTGTTAAAATAATTTATGTATTAATGCTTCTTCTACCATTCCCTTTTTATTTTTAGATTAATAAATAAATAAATAAAAACCTCTTTAACATTAGTGTTTTTTCCCCTTTCTTTTAAGGGAATGAAAAAAAAAGAAAAGATCAGTCTACCAAGTTCAACTAGAGCCTCACTATTTAATATTTTTGGAAATGGAACAAAAATCATGTATTTCCTATGTTGGCCTTTCTCAGAACAACTAAAATATTGATTTTACTTTCTTTGTGGTACAGTGGCTGGCTCATGTTGTTTTATCTACTAAAAACCACAACAGCAAAACTTGCAAAATGTGAAGACCATTGTGGAAAAATAATTTATAGGATCTAGGGTTTTTGAGGATAAATTAAGTCGGGAATTCACTTGAAGTATGGAATAAGGTAAGATCTGACCTCCCCTGATCAGGTCGCTTCCGTCTAGAGGGATCCTTGTGAGTTTGTTGGAAAATCATCCCTCCCAGGTTGCTTTGTACCTGAAAGGCAGCTCCTAGACATCCAAGCTGCCGTATTATCAACCCTCAAGGCTTTCTGCCAAGGTCTGTGTAGCAGTTTGATATTGTTTATGAATTCCAAAAATAGATATTGGATTATGTTTGTGAACTGATCTTTTCCTCTGGGCATATTAGATTGTATTGGATTCAGAGGTTTCACTTTTACTTGATTAAATGATGATTAAGGCTTTGACTGGATCACATCAGTAGGACATTGAGTTCCCTGGGGCAGGGACTCACAGAGAAGATGACATGGCAGAGGAGAAAGTTAGAGTTTTGATCCTGGAGCCCTGGGAAGTGAACACACAGACAAGCAGATACATGAGGAAAGAAAGAAGGCTCCATTAGACATGGCAGAGGCTCTGGGAAGGAGACAAGCCATTCGCCTGACAGTCTACAGCTGACCTTGTGGAGAGAACAGAGAGGCTGAACCAGGAGAGGAACAAACCCCGGGAGAGAGATGAGGCATATCCCAGCCTACAGCTGAGATTGGAAGAAGCTGGGACCATGAACCCTTGAGAGGAAGAGGAAGCCTGAACCCTTTTATACGTCAGCAGCCATCTTGCTCCAACACATTGCAACAGACTTTGCTGAGGGAAGTAACTTTCGCCTGGTAACTAAGCTTCTTCCTCAACTAAATAGCCTTTATAAGACCTAACAGATTTCTGGTACTTTGCATCAGCACCCCTTTGGCTGACTAATACAGCCTGCTTGGAGTCCTCCAGGACTAATCTCATTATATATTTTATCCTTCTTTATGTGGCTTCACTCTGTGGTCATTCCTCATTTTGACCCAGTCTCCAACACTTCTCCTTCTACGTTCCCTCTGACCACTCCCACTGGAATCCGTGGTTTGTCTCCTGAATGTTTCTTTCATCCTTTTGCTGTAAAGGAAGCTCGACTTTTTCTTGAGAACCTTGCTTTCCCTGTAGCTCTCTCAATGGTCATGCTTTGATTTTGTACTGGGTCTTCTCAGGTAAGCTGGAACTTACATTTCTCAGAATCCTCTTCCCTAAATGATTCTGTATTGGAATTGCCTGCAAGTAAAATGTGCAATAGATATGGAAGACAGAAGTGAAGCAGCAGCCATTACGCTCTGAAGGTCGGTAGCTCCCACAGTTCACTGATCTGCTGGTTCATCTACTTCATTTGGCCAACAGCGGGGCCCTCAGCAACTTGAACTATCTCCCAATCTTTTTCAGTTTCTCTAAGTTCTGTGCCAGGCACTTGTGCAGCTTGGTGGAGAAAGGCTCTAACTTCCTCTGCAGGTCACCTACTTTGTTAAGGTTGTAGGTAATGAGAGAGCGTCAAGTGAATAGAGGGTGTACATGATTGACCAGATAATTGAAGATGGTTAAGGAACAGGGATAGGATATTAGGGGGGAAAGAGAGGGAAAGAGAGCAGCAGAGTAAGCAAGACTGGCTTGGCATTGGAGAGAATGACAGTGAAATTTGAATTTAAGCTTCAATATGAAATAACAGTGAAAGACAGTAGATGACATAGTCTGATGACAGGAGATTAAAAACTGAGATGGAGGGACAGAGGCTGTGGCAAGAAGGGAATATAGTCTAGAAGTGGCAATGAGGGACAAGGTAAACAACTACCTGAACTACAGATCATGTTTTGCGAGTTGGTGGGAAAAAATAAAAAGTGACCAGCATCAGTGTCAGTTGGGGTTTCATCAAGGAAGCAGAAACACTGTTCATGATATGGAATGAAGGGATTGATTATATGGATTGAATCTTACACAATTGCGGGAGCTGATAAGAGTCAATGAAAGGTCAGCAGTGTCAGTGGTTGGGAAGAAAAGTTTGATATGAAGCAGAGAAAAGCAAGCAAAGCTGGAATACATGAGGAGAAACCAGAATCTGCATCCTTTTAATTGTATCCAACCATGGCAAAGCAGGTAATTTGTAGAAGAAGCTGGGAAATCTACAACACTGGCTTTTTCCAATTCTCCACCTATTCACACCTGCACTGGTGCAATAAATTAAGGCTGGGGACAGACAAAATCATGCAGTGATTAAACTTCAAATTCATGGCAAGGAAGCTCACGTGGGCTCCCTGAAAACCTACTATAATCAAGTCCCTGCACTTTCTCACTTAGCTAGAGGACTATTTAACCCTGTTGAAATGGCCCATCCTTCCCTATTGGAAGCAAGCACTCCCTATTCTTGGAGACAATGCAGAGCCTTAGCCACACAAGACAATATGTATCTTCCTTAGGATTTGCCTCCAGCCCCTCAACCTCACTCCTATGGCTCTGGGCCTATATCTTAGGTTAAGCCACATAATAACCCAGCCGGGAATGTGCTGTGCCTAATAAGAGACAAAAATGTCTCTATCCTAAAGGAGCTGTAAGACCTTGCCAGCATGTGCCAGCAAAAGCCAGGAAAGCGTAAGTGGGGCTGAACTCTGAGGGTACTTGATAAAGAGGGCCAGTACATAAGGTTGGAAAGGGGGAGTTTATTAATTTGCAATCACTCTCCAATAAGCTGGATTTAACACTCTGGCAAGGACACTGGGAAATGGTGCGAATTCACTATCAGGATGGCTCTTAGAAGCATGGAATAAGCCCTGAGTGAGGTTGAAATGCCAGATATAATATTGCTTTGGCAGAGGGAATAAAATGTGCTTAAGAGACTCAGAGAAGTGGGCATGCTGGAGTGGATATACTATATAAGGTCAGAAAATGCAGGGATGATTATGTTCCTTGGAAAGACCCAGATGGAACACGATTTTTCAAGGCTATAAAGGTTGTGTGTTGAGAGGGGTGGCAGCATCGCTAAGTTTAGTGGTAGCAGCAATCCTGGGTAGGACATAGTCGCAAGGAGAGGCTATGGCAGAACTAGACTTAGTAACAGCAATCGAGATGACAGGACTAGGGAACAATCAAGGGCAATTGGGAGGGTTAACCGTCAGAAGGCAGGTGGGTGCAATGTTCATACTGAATGGCAAAGTAGAAGGGGTGCCCCAGAGGTCAAGAAACTTAATAGAACGTGGTACCCCTCAGGAGAGAATAGGGGAAGAGTAAACAAGGCTACGACTCAATTTGTACCACCAAAAGAAACCAAGCATGGATGATCGGGAGTCTGAGGTCAGGTGCCTCAATAAAAAGCCTTACTCCATTCCCTAATTACTATGCAGGAGCCAACTTTTGGGGTGGAGTCCAATGAGTAAAGAAAACCCTGCTTCCTTTGGAGGAATTACCCTCCAACATATGGCAAGTATATTGGAAAAGGTTCCCACCCATTCTCCAAACGACCTATGGCCATTCTCTTGGGTATAATTGTAAAATGGGGGAAACAGAATATATTTCAAGGACGACTAGACACAGAAACGGAATTGTCATTAATATGTGGAGACAAAATCATCACCAAGGGCCCACTGTTACAGTTGAAGCATTATGAGGGACATGCAATAAATAAAATTGTAGTTAAGGTCAAGCTTCAGTGGGTCTATCATTCAAAGGTAATTTTCCTGATTCTTAAAAGTATAATCAGAGAATAAAAAATTGATAGTTGGCAAAACACTTATATTGCATTATTTGTGGGTTAAGATGTATCATAGTTGGGAGGGCAAAGTTGAAACATTTGAAACTAGCCCCTTCCACATTCTAGGAAATAGAGAAACCAAACCCAATATTGTAACCTAGAGGGATGGCAAAAATTAATGCTACTATTAAACATCTAAAGGATACAGTGGTGGTGGTTTCCATCATACCTCCATTTAATTTACCAGTTTGACCCATGCAAAAACTGGACAGATCCTAGAGAATGGCCGCCACCAACTCAACCAAATAGAATCCCTAACTGTACTTGCTATGCTCTACACATTCTGACTTTGCTAGAATAGATACATGGCTTCAGGTACAAAGTATGCAGCCATTGATTTGATGAATGAGTTATTTTTCACTCCCATAAAAAAAGATCAGAAACTGTTTGCAATTACAGAGAAAAGAAAGCAGTATATATTTCTAGTTTTGCTGCAGGGCTATATTAAAAATCTAACCCTCTGTCATAGTGTAGTCCCAAGAGATTTGTTCACTCTGGACCTTCTGCATGGCCTAATATTGATCCATTATTTCTATGGCATAGTGCTGATTAAGCAGGATGAGAAAAGGTGTCTGTCATGTTGGTTAGAAGGTGGGAAAAAAACCTATAGGGTTTAAAGGCCTGCCACATCAGGAACACTTTTAGGGACCCAGTGTCAGGGCACAGTGGCGTATCTCATCAAAGTAAAGGCCAAATGCCTACATCTCCCATCTCCCAGCAGTGTGAACGGTGCACACCACCATGTAACTCTCTGAGCTTTGGAAGCAGCATATTCCATGCCTGGGAATAATGCTCCAACCCATAATCTGAATGGTTCTAAATGCTCTTGGGTTTGAGAAGGGCCTGAGCAGGAAGGGTTCTGTAGCAGGACTAGGCCATAGTCTGAGCTGCCCAGACTCTTGGGCCATATGACTCTGCAGACCATACGGTATTAGACATATCAGTGGTGGGAAAAGATGCTGATCCAGCAGATCACAATGTGATCTGCTAGGTTTATAGAGCAAAACTACGCCGCCATCAGCTCCACGCCTGTGGTTGGGTGCTGGTAGAGATGGAGTGCCTGGCCACAGTCTATGGCAGCTGAAAAATGGTCCCCGAAAGCTATCCACCTTCTAATCCCTGGAATCTGCGATGTTACCTGATATGGCAAAGTCTGTGCAGATGTGACTAGAGTAAGGTCCTCGAGGTGGAGAAATTACCCTGTGTTATCCTGAATTATCCTCTCATAAGGGTACAATCACATGCATCCTTAGAAGAGGGAGGTGGAGGGATATTTGACAAAGACAGAAGAGGGGAAGGCACTGTGGCCAGAGGCAGAGAGTGGAGTAGCCACAAGTCAAGGAAAGGCAGCAGTGACCAGAAGCTGGACAGGAATGAATAGTTTCTCCTGTACAGTCTCTTGCAGCCCTGCTGACACCAGTTTCACTGATTTCAGACTTTTGGCCACTAGAACTGTGAGAGAACAAGGTGTGTTGTTTTAAGGCGCCACATTTGAGGTGATCTGTGACCACAACCACTTGTTATGATCTGGGTTCTGTCAGACACAAGTCAAAGGCTAAGGAGGCCCAGCAACAATCCACTGTACATGGAAGTGGCAAACTAGGCCATGACATGAGCAGGACCAGAAGGCACAGGCATGTATCCCAGACTCCCACGTCACCTGCCATTGCTGAACCCACATCTCTCCTTCAGCTGGTACCCACAGGTACACGGAGGATCTGTGAACCAAGCCTGACTTTAGTCCACAGATGGTTGGCCCAAGGGGGACAAGTTGAAATGTTGAAATGCACTAAAGCTCCACTAAGGGAGACCTGGAAATGTGGTGAGAACTGTGCTGTGCTAGTTCATTTACTTTGTGTGGAAAGAGATGTCGCCCGGAAGCAGAACGTATTTGCACTCATGGGTGGTGGTGAATGGCTTGGCTGACTCATCAGGGTGCAGGAAGGAGAAAGACTGGGAACTTGGGAAAGGCCTGGGGTAGAGGCATGTGGTTGGACATAAGGGGGTGGACAAAGCCTGAAGATCTGTATCACATGCTAATTCCCACCAGAGAGCATCCACCAGGGAAGAGGCGCCACGTAGACAAAAAGATTTGACCAGTTGATGTCAGCCAGCCTCTGCCAACACCACCTAGTGCTGGCACATGGCACATGATGACCTCATCCTGGGGACAGGGATAAACAGGAGGACGATGATGAATATCAGTTTTGGCCCTGAGACCAGCTGCAGTAGTGGAGGCTGAAGTTGTTCCTAACATTTTCTTCTAAGTATCTCTCAGGAAGAGAGGTCTGCTGGATTCTTGGAGGTGCTGTTGGTAGAAAGTGTATGAATTGTGGATCCAAATGGCACGAGGAGAAGTCTGTGGTTGAAACATGATGCACAGCCCAGATCCCCCTTCAATGAAGTACTCGTTACTCTAGCTACTGGGAGTGCTGTGGCCGCAGCTTTGGTGGCCAGAGATTTAAGGCATTGCCTCCACTGTTGAAAGTCTCGTTGTCATGACAATGACCCGTTCTGATTAGCCCACATCCAAAGACTGATCTCAGTCTGACTCAATAATACAAAGGATTCTTCTAGCTCCAGAGTTCCCTATGGAGTTAGCTGGGGCTGTCATTTGTCCTACACCAGAGCTCAATTTCTCTCTTTGTCTACTCTTGCTTTCTTTTTCTAACTTCCACAGGAATTGACTCCTTCAAAAATATCCTGCAGACTGTGTTTCACAGGTAAGCTTAAACTACAACAGATGTCTTCGAGTATCCATTGATTTTTTTTTAAATGGTAAAAAGGAATATAAATTCAGTAGCAGTTTGATTAAATTTGTATTTTCTTAATCATACATATATGCAAATAGCAGTGTTGATACGTTTTTGACATATTACTTATCCTGACTATGTCATTCATATGAATTTGAGGACTGTTTATAACAATTCTTTAGTCAAGTGTATGTCTATACTGCCTGCAGGTTGGAAAACGTTGGACTAGAGTTGAGCTCACTGTTACACGGGTATTTTATACCTAAGGTACATAATTGTAATACCTGTTGGGTAAACCATTGCTCCATGTCATCCATACAATTTAGATAGTAAAGTTCATAAGCAAGAATTTGGACAAAAAATTCATTGACTATTTTATGGCACACTAAAAGATCCCTAGAAACAACTTGGCTTAGTAGAGACATTGAGGACAAGCAGCAGCAGAGAGCTGAGCAGCTGGTGGAACAGCAGGCTGGTATGGTGGGGTTATTCTTGAACAAAGATTTCAAGCATGTTATGAGTTTCAGAGAAGAAACTGCAAATAATACCATGTTGTGCAAATAGAATCTGGAGCTGTAAATCAAAGGGCAAATGTTATGTGCATACAAACTAAAGAAATTATAGCATATCTATTGTCCTTTTGGGGGGAAAACCATCAATACAGTCCTTCAGCCATGAAGAAGGGTGATGTTAGAACATTCTTATATCTTGGTTTCCAAACCCAATTGAAAGCGTCATCACTAGACAATCAACTCCTTTATTTTTATATATATTTTATGATAGAACCTTACATGGATATTGTTATTAAGTGATAGTTATAACCTTAGGTTCTAAAAGAATTACATAATTTGCATATAGTGTTATTTAAAGGCTACCATGTCAAAACTCCTGCTCAATACATTATCTATAATACTCTTGACAAGAAACTTTCAGCTTCTGTCTGAGCGCTCCAGGGAGCAGGGCTCTTATCATCTCAAAACAGTAGTTTAGGGGAAGCTCTGAAAGTTAGAATATTTAATCTTGAAGGTAAACACGAATTAGGATGTTTGTGACCTCTCCTTCATTAGCCTTATTCCTGACTTCTGGAGCTATATAGATAACTATCTATTGTATACAAGCTCTTTGAACAATACAATGGAAATAATATTAATGCTAAGAGAGTAATGTTAATTGACAAATTAATATTATTGATGTGAGGGATATGTGAGTCAGGAAAGATGTCAAAGTTTGGGCTTTTCCTGATATGGTGCTAACTTCTATTGCTTTTCATATTAACACTGCTTTCAAATAGGATTGAGATACCTCTGCTCCGTGTTCCCACAGCCCCTGCACAAAACTATAGGTTGGTGAATTCCAAGATCACAGCAAGTGAAGGGGAGCAGGGGAGGGGGAAACTAGGACATTTCTCCTCTACCACCTTGGACAGATCTCTGACAGGAGCCATGAATTCTCTGTGGCTCCAGCTCCCTGCGGACAGTCCTGCCATGATTCCAGCTTCAGTTGGGTGTAACTCTGGTCCCTCCCCTGTGATAACAATGTCTGTTCTGTTTGTCTTCTCTGCCTAGGGATAATGGTGGCTTCTTGCTGGTTCTAATATCTGGGATATTTCACCATCACCCATTTGACTTTCTAGTCCTTTGTAATCCTTATAAAAGGTTTAATACAGTCTATATTAAATTCCTTCTGTTGTAAATGATTGTAGAGGACTTTCTCTTTCTGATTAAACTCTTACTGATACAGTGTTCTGGTAAAACTTAATCCAAAGAAGATGGGACTTTTCTTTTAACTATTTCATCACCAACAAAACCACAAAAATTTAAAATATATGATTTTAGAGACATCAGAATTAATATTTACTACTTTTTAATTTATGTGGGGATAGACTAGATTATGATACAATTTAGTTCGAATAGCTAAACGTTTTTTGGAAAAATAAATGAGATTAAGCAGGTATCAGGGTATCTCAAAGTCAACATACATATTCATCTTCCTTCAGGAAGCAGGGCTCTTATCATCTCAAAACAGTTGAGAGGAAGGGGCTACCATAAGGGCAGAAACATTCTTGATATAAATGCATGTACATATATAAAATTTGCATACATAATGTTTCTCTACTTTAACCATTTTTAAGTGTACATTTCAGTGGAATTAATTACAATCACAATGTTGTGCTACCATCACCACCATCCATTGACAAGAATTCTTATGACCCCAAACAGAAGCTCTGTACCTATTAAGCAATAATTTCCCATTCCCCATTCCTCCTCAGCCTCTAGAAATCTCCAATCTAATTTATGTCTCTATTAATTTGCTTTTGTTAGATATTTTATACAAGTGGAATTATACAATATTTGTCCCTTTGTCTTGCTTATTTCATTCAACATAATGCTTTCAACGTTCATTCAGGTTGTTGCATGCATCAGAGCCTCGTTCCTCTTTATGGCTGAACAATATTCCACTGCATGGAATAGATCTGGGCTGCTTCCACCCTCTGGCCCTCATGCACAATGGTGCTGTGAACATTCGTATTTGTTCAAGTCCCTCCTTTCATTTCTTTTGGATATATACCTAGGAGTGGAACTGCCAGATCATATGATAAATCTATGTTTAACTTTTTGAGTAACCACCAAAAAACCATTTTTCGCAGTGGATGCAACATTTCACAATCCAATCAACAATATAGAAGAGTTCCAACATCTCTGCATCTTTGCCAAAATCTGTCATTTTCCATTTAAAAAATAATAGCTGTCTTATTGGGTGTGAAGTGGAATCTCATTGTTGCTTTGATTTACATCTCCCCAAACACCAATGATGCTGAGCATCCTTCTATGCTCCACTGGCCGCCTGAATATCTTCTCTGCAGAAATGTCCACACAAGCCCCCTGCCCATCCTTCAAGGGGGTTGTTTGTTTACTGGTTGTTGAGTTGTAGAAGTTCTCCCAAAACTCTGGATATTAAACCTTTATTTGATATGACTTGTAACTACCCACTCCCATTCTGCAAGTTGTCTCCTTACCTTCCCAATCATATCCTCTGATGTATAAAAGTTTTCAATTTTGATGAAGCCTACCCCATCCATTTTTCCTTTTGTTGCTTGTGCTTTTGGTATCATATCTAAGAAGTTATTGCCAGATCCAAGGTCGTGAAGGGTTTCCCTCATGCCCTTCTCCAAGAGCTCCACATACTTTGCTCTGATGTTTAGGTCATTGATCCATTTTGAGTCAATTTTTGTATATGGTGTGAGGCATGATTCCAACTTTATTCCTCTGCATGTGGATATCCAGTCCTCCCAGCACCATTTACTGAAGAGACTATTCTTTCCTCCACTTAATGTGCTTGTCAAACATGTCAAAAACCAGTTAGCCATAGATGTGTGGGTTCATTTCTGGGTGACTTTCAATTCTCTGCCATTGATTTGCATGCCTTTCTTTATGCCAGTACCACACTGTTTTGATCACTGTCACTTCACAGTAAGTTCTGAAATTGGGAAGTGTGAGACTTCCAACTTAGTTCTTTTTTTTTTTTCAAGATTGATTTGGATATTTGGAGCCCCTGTGATCCATATGAACTTTATGATTGGCGTTTCTATTTCTGCAAAAATGGCTGCAAGAATTTTGATGGGGACTGCATTGGCTCTGTAGATCACTTTGGGAAGTATTGACATCTTAACAACATTAACTCTGCTAATCCATGAACATGGAATGTCTTGCAATTTATTTAGGTCTTCTCGGTTTCTTTTAGTAGTATTTTGTAGTTAGTGCATAAGTCTTTCAACTCCTTGGTTAAATTTATTCCTAGATATTTTGTTGTTTTAGATACAACTTTATTTTTTTAAAAGATTTTATTTATTTATTTGTTTGTTTATTTCTACCCCCCCATTGTTTGTGCTTACTGTCTGCTCTCTGTGTCTGTTAGTTGTGTGCTCTCTGTGTCTGCTCATCTTCTTTTCTTTAGGAGGCACTGGGAACTGAACCTGGTACCTCCCATGTGGGAGGGAGGTGCCTGATCACTTGAGCCACCTCTGCTCCCTGCTTGTTCTGTCACTCACTGTGTTTCCTCATCGTGTCTCCTCATTGTGTCATTTCATTTCATCAGCTTGCCACATCAGCTCGCTGTCTTGCTCATCTTCTTTTGGAGGCACCGGGAACCACACCTGGGACATCCCATGTGGTATGTAAGTGCCCAACTGCTTGAGCCACATCTGCTTCCCTAGATGAAACTTTAAATAGATATGTTTTCTTAATTTCAATTTTGGATTTTTCATTTACAGTGTATAGAAATGCAACTGATTTGTGTATCAATCTTGTAGCTTGTAAGTTTGCTGAATTTGTTTATTAGCTCTATTAGTTTTCTTGTGTATTTTTGGGGATTTTATATATAAAGGATCATGTCATCTACAAATAGCAATAGGTTTACTTCTTACTTTACAATTTGTGTGCCTTTTATTTCTTTATCTTGCCTAATTGCTCTGGCTAGAAAATCCAGTACAATTTTTAATAGTAGAGATGAAAGTGGGCATAGTTTTCTTGTTCCTCATCTTAAGGGAAAAGCCTTGAGTCTTTCATTATTAGGTATAATGTTAGCTGTGAATTTTGCATAAATGTCCTTTATCATGTTGAGGAAGTTCCTTACTATTCCTAGTTTTCTGAGTCTTTTTTTTCCTGCATCAATTAAGATGACCGTGTGGTTTCCCCCTCATTCTATGAATGTGGTGAGTTATACTGATTTTCTTATATTGAACCACACTTGCATTCGCAGGATAATTCCCATTTGGTCATGGTGTATAATCCTTTTAATATGCCATTGGATTTGATTTGCTAGCATTTTGTTGTTGTTGAGGATTTTTGTATCTATATTCATAAGGGAATTTGATCTATATTTTTCTTCATGGCTAATATTGAAGAAACATTTTAGATGACTCAGGAAAAGGAAACCTTTATTCAGGAAGGGACAAAGAGTCAAGGAAACATAGAAAATGTATATTTTAAATCTTCCTTTCCTTCCCAAATGTAAATAATTTTACAGATAATGAAACTGGTGCTAAGAAAAATTGGTTTTCTAGAAGCAGCACTGCTTAGATTCGAGCTATGATTAGAATTCCAATAACCTGAATTCCAGATGAGTGCTTTTTCGACACCTCCTACTCCATACTACTTCTTTTCTTGTGAATAGGAAAATATATTTGTCAATACATTGACTAGTCTAGTGATGATGACTAGATATGAATTAGGTGTAGTTTGAAAATTTAAGGTAATGTTACTAAGGTTAAGAGATTCTATGAAATATCTAACATGGGAGATAGGATTAAAAAAAATAAAATTAGAAAGGCTAACTCGGACATGTTTGTATGAAAATGTTGGGAGATAGAATTTAATTAGGGAAACAAATGTTTTAGCTCATAGAGAAAGCTGTACTGATACTGGAATAATAGATTATGTAGCATAGCACTTATAATTTAAGTGCTGAGCTAACTGAAAAATTGAGAAACTAAAAAGAGAGCTGGTGTTTTCTCAAGTGTAAACATTTTCTTTCAATATTTGTCATCTCAGGAAAAAAGAAGTAAACCTATCAGAAAAAAGTGGATCTTTAAATGAAATAATACAATTCTCACCAAAGAACTTTGGAGACAGATAATACTCAGTGCTAGTGACTCTAATTACCAAAATGAATGCTAGAGAAGAAATTAATTGAGATGAAAAATAATAAGGTTATTAACTAACATGGACACAACACTATATCAAATGGATGAAATTGTAAGACTTCTCTCATTTTGGTTCTAAAGATACTCAAAAGCTTAGGAAAATAAGGGCACTCGATGTTTAAAGTCAATATTTTCAGATGAATTGGAGAGATCAAAGAAATGGAAATTAGGCTTGATCGTTAAATGAAGAAAGATATGAAATAAGATGAAGACATTATAACACAAAAATAACATTGAATATGCAATCAAATCAGGAAAATATTCTTTAACTATAGAATACAATGAAGAAAAAACAGATAGTATTCTATTGATCCACTAGAGAAGGAAACACTAATACTATATATTAATATAAAAACCGTAACTTTTCAATAGATATATTCTTGCACTTTCAGAAAAGACTACATACTAGATGATTGGTTGGATAATTTTCCAATTATATTTAAAAACTGAATGATTTAAGTTATTAGACAAGCATGTAGAGTGCCTGGATATATTCATATTATTGAGTCTTCAGGCATTCTTAAGAAAGCACAGTTATCTTTCCAGGAATATAGAATACATTCTACATTTTTAAGAAAAGGAATATAGATACATTCCTGAAAATTATTGAAAGGAAAACAATATGTTTAACTTAGAAAATTGTAGAAGGAGAAAGGATTGCTCTTGGAAAATACGGAACGATTGATCTAACAAATATTAAAACCAAGTACAGGCAGTCCTTGCTTTGCTCAGTCCAGATAATGCATAAATTTCAGCTATCACATATTAGTTAAATAACACCAGTCTCCCAAAAACATGGTTCAAGTTTCAGTTACCATGATATAGATGGTGAATAGTTGCATAAAGTACAAACTATGCTGCACTTCAGTCCACAGCTCACTAAAAGTCAGTATATAAGTATTTGGTGTGCATGATGATCACTGACCAATCCTATCATTTCTTTCAAATCTGTTACTGATTGGCACTGTGCATATTATTCAGCTCACAGACTGCAAAGGATGTAGTTTTGTTGCTTCCTTGTCTCTCAGTGATAATCCCATGTGGCATTTTACACAACTGGATAATTGAAAGAGAGAATTGGTCAAAAAAGATGAAAGTACAGCAAAGAAAGGGAAACTGATACTACTGGAAGTGAAATTCTCATCAAACATAAATGGAGCTAAAGAAGAAACAGCTGATCATTGGAATTTGACACTGCTGATTTGAAAACCTCTAGCGATGCAGCCAGAGGAATTGAGTGACAGTGAAATGATCAACATCAGTAGGGAAAGTGGTCATGACTACAAGGATAAACGTATCCTAATGGAAGTGACTTTATTTTCAAGGCACCCTTGGAGATATTTTCTGACACTGAAAGTATAAAAGATAAATAAATAGGAAGGAGTATAACAACTCATCAAGGCATAGAAAAGATGCTTGCTCTGTATTGTAAGTTATACAGCAACAACGAAAAAAGGCAAGCACTCTTCAAACAATGCTTTATAAGTTCTTTTTTAATATACACAAAGAAAACACTAGTTCTGAATGTTTCCAATCTTTTTCATTACAGTGTACTAAATAAATGTTAGTTTTACTATTTTCAATTTATCTATACATTCATAACCAACAGTAAGAGTTTTTACTGTTTGACAAGAAATTTAAAGGTCACTGAACAATTGTAATTTTTCCTTTTGGTTACTAAGATTGCTTTGCAGGGTTTTAACTTGCTCAGTCATTACTATGACCCTGTACTACTGTGCAAAGCAAGAGCTGCCTACATTAATGCAACTGGTTTATATGTACCTAGAATAATGTAGCATATTGCCCAATTATTTTTGTGAAAAACACGGTGTTCCTTATTAATTTTACTTTTCATCGATGTCCTACACAAGAATGAGAAAGGGATATATAAGGTAGATTTCATTTTACCGAATCCTGAGATTTATCTCACATAAATAACACTGTTGAGTACTTACTGTGTAATCTCTATTACACTAAAAATGTGGAGAAAGCAAAAGAAGTATGTCCACTAGGGCCTTGTAAAGTAATCAGAAATCTAAATGAGCACAAATGAAGAAACTAGAGAAAAAATAAGTACTAAATTATATTCATTTCTGAGAAGGCAAGATTGATGTTACAGTAAGAGGTCACCTGGGGCATTTGGGTTAGAGAAGACTGGGGATTTGTGTTAAGATTTGAGTCATGCAAAGGCTTTGGAAAGGTAAAGAGGATTATATTCTAAGAAGGAAACAAATCAGCATGGATCCTAGATGGCAGTTGTTTCTGTCCCTGTGCCTGATATTCTTTAGGCAAAGATGAAATAGTAGCATAGGAATTTGCCAGAAAACTCAAATATTTGGGAGTCCACAGATAAGAGCTTAGATCATTTGGAGTCAAATGAGTAACTTTGTGCACGTCAAAACTAGATCAGAGCAATTTAAGAAGTCAAAACCAGACACTATCAGGAAATAAAGGGCACACATAACAAGAACCACACAAAACAGATATTGAATGTCAGTAATTGGAATGGTATAATGAACTCTAACACTATTTTTGAAACTGACTTAAAGTTACATTCCAATTGGAAATATATAAGTCCTTCTAAGGACGGCATGCAGTTATAATTTCTGGTTGAAGTTATCCTGGGAGCTGAAGGGGCCAGTATTGAATTGGTGCACCTAATTCAAAGGAGTGAAGACAAGGAGATAAGAAAGCTGTAGATGTAGCATGAGCAAAGGCCAGGGGGAAATGTTTGCACTATACGAAACTGGATGGAATAAATACTTAGTCTTCAAATGGTAACTCTTAGAGGATTATTCCTAATTTGCTTATTAATGGGATCACCTAGTGTATCAGAGCAAAAGGTAAGTCTGCACAGAGCGGCCTTATCTTACCATGAATGAGACGTATAAAATAATGTGGTAATGGGGCACATATACTAGGTAACTAGGCACAATAATAAAAAAAAGGAATAAAGAGAAGAGAATTTTATAAAGACTATACCTTGAAAAGATAGATCAAGGAATAGAGGCATTTTCTACAATACTTCATGCACCAGAATGTCTTAATAAGAATACAAATTTAAAAACCAACAAGTTTATGAATGAGATGATTTTAAAAACCAGAATGAGATAGAAAGGGAGATTGCAAAGATAGGAAACAAACTGAAAACCAAAATGAGTATAGCTAGTTTTAATAAATTAACTAGAAACAACAAAGAACTTGCAGGATATGGCTAAACATAATGATCCAATATTAAAAAATGGCATTCTGATATATTGCCTTCAATAAATGGAGCAAAACGAATAGTCACATGTAATATGGCAAAGCTTTCCTGAAGTGAAAGAAAAATTGAATCTGCAGTTCTAAAGGGCATACTGTATAAAAAGAAAAAAATGGTTGTCATCAATATATATCATGCTAAACAACTGAACTTCTATGATAAAGAAAGACTTCTTCAGGGTTCTAGAGAAAAACAGCAAGCCACTTCCAATCTGCTTTTTCACAGCAACATTCAAAGCAAGAAGAATATGGGGAGGGCTACTAAGTTTGGAGGAAAGAAAGTGCGATCCCAGAATAAGTATAAATGCAAGAGGCAGAGTTCCTTTAAAATGAAAGTTCTCAGAGGTGACATCATCACCATGGTGATGTAAGATGTCCACTGGAAAAGTCTCCCTTCAGAAACAACTAATAAAAGGACACATCTCACTTGCTTGGAACTCTAAGGGATGATAGAGACTGGAAAAGGACTCCTCAAATGCTGAATTGAAGAAAAAGGAAACACTTCTCCCCACCACAAAAAAGGTAAGAGATATGGAACCTAGAGCTGCCAGCCTGGACACCTCCCTCTCACTCCGATCCATGCAGCTTGAGTCACACAGATGCAGTACAGCCTCCTGTGGATGTAGACTATAAAGCTACTCCCAGCAGTGAGTTAGAACCACATGCACATCCAGGTGGAGGAACCCAAGTTAGCAGAGACCCCGGATGGAAAATAAGCAGCTGTTGAATGAGTACACACAAAAGTGCCTAGGGAAATAAAAGAGACAAATAAATGAAATGAAATGAAATGAAATAAAATAAAATAAAGTAAAATACTGAGGTACACACACTCAACCCAATCTCTGATTGCTGAAGCACCTAAAGGAAAAAAACAAAACAAAAACAGGCTTTTTAAATGATGGGATACCGTAACAGGCAGAAAAGTCTCAGGGAAAAAAATGGGGAAACTGAACTGCTGTAAGGCAAGAATGGGTCCTAGATCTGAAAAGTGTAATGAAAAAGGGGGCACTGAGTGAGGAAGAAAAGTTCAACCAATCATAGGAGGCAGGGAGAAAATTCTGCACCAGAACAAACATAAAAGATCAGGATTCCCAGAGAAGGAACAGAGGACAGGAAGTTTTCTCCTGGAGGTGAAACAATTGCACATAAATGGGCAACCTTAAAAGTTGTACTTCATGTCTAGGGCCAGAATCAGGTGCAGAAGACCTGAGAAAATATGAATAGTTAAACATGGGCTACCCTAAAGGCCAGCATAAGATGGATCAAGAGTAAAAGAAGAGCCTTAACATATAGTGAATCTACAATAAAACCCTGGGCAAGAGGGAGAGGCTGACCTTCAGAGTTGGCACATCAAAATAATCAGATGCCCAGACAAAAAATTACAAGTCATGCTAAGAAACAGGGAGATATGGCTCAGTCAAGGGAACAAACTAAAACTTCAGAGAAGACCCAGACTTTGGAACAACTAAACAGTTTCAAACAAATCTAAGTTAATTCAAGGAGATGAAGGAAAATAAGGATAGAAATAAATTAATGGTGGATATAGAGTTAAAGGATATTAAGAAGGCAATGTGTGAGCAAAAAGAATTAGAACATTTTAAAAAGAAACAACACACTATAGGGACGAAAGACACAATAATGGAGATTAAAAATATGCTAGAGTCATACAACAGCAGATTTGAACAGGCAGAAGAAAAAGTCAGCAAACTAGAAGACAAGACAATCAAAATTACAGTCAGAAGAGCAGATAGAGAAAAAAACAGAAAAAATGGAGCTGTGTCTAAGAGACTTGAGTGACAGCATACACCTTCATGGGAGCCCCAGAAGGAGAAGAGAAGGGCTAAGGGGCAGAAAGAATATTTGAGGAAATAATGACCAAAATTTTTCAACTCTTATGAAAGATATAAATAAACATGCCCAGAGCTCAACTTGCTAATGATACACACACTAATCAGAATGTCAAATGCCAAAGATAAAGAGAGAATTCTGAAAACAGCTAGAGAAAAGTTATTCATCATATACAAGGGATCCTCAATAAGACTAAGTGCCTATTTCTTATCAGAAACCGTTGAGGCAAGAAGGCAGTAATATGATATATTTAAGGTACTGAAAGAGGAAAAAATGCCAGCTCCAAATTCTTTATCCAGGAAAACTGTCCTTCAAAAATGAAAGAGAGTTTAAAGTATTCATAGACAAAAAGAAGCTGAGAGTTCGTCACCCAAAGATGTGCCCTACAAAAATTGCTAAAGGGAGTTCTTCAGGCTGAAAGGAAATGACAGGAGAGAGTAGCTTGGAACAGGGTGAAGAAGTGAAGATATTCTGTAATAATAATTAAATGAAAAAATACAAAGCCCAACAAAACTTTATCCTCAATATATAACTATGCTTGTTAATTCCTATAAGAGTTAGAATACAATTGAATAATAAAGAGTCTTATTTCCTGATATTGGACATACAAAACAGAAGAAGGTAATGTGTGAAAAAACAGCATAAAGAGGGAAAACAGAAGGATATGGGAGCAGAGATCATGTATGATATTCAACCAAGTTGATACCATTTCAAATAGTATGTTATAGACTTAGGGTGTGTAATATAAACCCCAGGATAACAACAAAAATTTTGTTTTTTTTTTTAAATATACAGAAATGGAGATGAGAAAGGGATCAGTTGGATACATCACAAAAGATCAATTATACAGGAAAGGAGTCAGCAATAAAAGAAAAGAGAGACAAAAATGATATGACATATAAAAAACAGAGGACAAAATCGCTAAAGTAAGTACTGCCTTTACTGTAATAACACTGAAAGTTAATGGATTAAACTCTCCAATCAAAAGGCACAGATTGGAAGAATGAAAGAGGACCCCATCTCACTCCCTAAAAAGAATGAACTCAAAATGGATCAAAAACCTAAATATAAAAGCCAAGATCATAAAACTCCTAGAAGATAATGTAGGTAAACATCTTCAAGACCTTATGGTAGGTGGGTGTCTCTTACACCTTACACCCAAAGCATGGACAACAAAAGCAAAAATAGTCAATGGGACCTCCTCAAAATTAAACACTTTTGCACCTCAAAGGACTTTGTCAAGGGGGTGAAAAGGCAGCCGACTCAATGGGAGAAAATACTGGGAAATCATACATCCGACAAGGGTTTAATATCCATGATATATCAAGAGATGCTACAACTCAACAATAAAAAGACAAACTACCTGATTAAAAATGGGCAAAATACTTTAATAGACGTTTATCCAAAGAAGAAATATAAATGGCAAAAATACATGAAAAATGTTCAACTTCACTAGTTATTAGGGAAATGCAATCAAACTGCAATGAGATACATTTCACACCTTTTAGATGACCACTGCTACAAAGAAAGAGAACTACAAGTGTTGGAGAGGATGTGGAGAGATAGGAACACTTGTTCACTGTTAGTGGGAATGCAGAATGGTACAACCACTGTGGAGGACTATTTTGTGGTTCCTAAGGAAGTTAAATACAGATTTGCTACGTGACCTGGCAATACCACTATTAGGTATATACCTAGAAGAACTGAGAACAATGACACAAACAGACATCTGCACAGTGATGTTCATAGCAGCGTTATTCATTATTGTGAAAAGATGGAAACGACCCAGGTGTCCATCAACTGATGAATAGATAAACAAATTGTGGTGTATTCACAAGATGGAATATGATGCAGCTGTAAGAAGAAATGAAGTCATAAAGCATATGACAACATGGATGAACCTGGAGGACATTATGTTGAATGAAGCAAACCAGAAACAAAAGGACAAATATTTTCATGATTTCACTATTATGAACTAAATATAATGAGCAAACTCATGGAGTTAATAACTAGAATAGAGGTTACCAGAATATGGAAAGAAATTAGAGAAGGAAAAGTTGAGGTTTAATCTGTGCAGAATTGGTAAAAATGTTTATAAATATTTGGAAATGAATAGAAATGGTGAAAGCACATCATAGTGTTTGTAACTAGTGGGGCCAATATACAGGTATGACAGTGGTTGAAAGGGAAGGTCTAAGGTCTGTGTATCACTAGAAAGAAAGCTAAAAAATGAAACATGGGACTATAGAGCACAGTGAACCTGCATGTGAAAAATTACTATGGTAATATTGCATATATAAGACTTTTTCTCTGAAACTGAACAAATGTACATTAATATTACAAGATGTAATAGGGTGACTTTTGGGCAAAAAATACAACCAAAGCAAACTATGGACAGTAGTATATAGTGTATATTAATGATCTTCTATCGATGGTTGAAAAAAAGGAAATATGCTAAGTGAAAGAAACTAGACAAAAGGAAACTACATATTGTTTGACTCCATCTGTACAAAATATTAATACAAATAAATTAGAGAGATGGAAATAGAATATACAGCAGGGGAAATATAGAGAGGTTGAGAGGTGACTACCAAGGGGTAGAGTTTTTTTTGCATTTTTTAATTATTATTTTCGAATAATGAAAATGCTCTAATAATGATTGAAGCGATGAATGCACAACTCTGTGATTATACCAAATACCATTGATTGTACACTTTGGATGCTGTGTGCTTTATGAATACATTTCAATCAAATTTATTTAAAAAACAAACAATACTATACTGTTAAAAAATGCTAACCATCAAAAATATTCTGCTTATATTTTATTGGCTAAAGCAAAGATGCATAGCCATACTGAGGACTTCAGGACAAGGATGTATAATGCATAATCTCCTAGGGAAGGGAAGTAGAATGAGGGAAAGTGGGTTATTTGACAGTAAAGTAATAGATTCAAGTATAGCATCTATTCATGAAAGCTTCCATGAATATTTCCTGATTTAACATTAAGGAGAGAAACTGGCAAATAGGCAAGTAAGAGGAAAATAAGAAAAAAAAATAAAGCAGGAAACAAGATCATTTATCCAATATCATCACGTTTAATGATCTAGAATTCTTTGACAATTTGTATGAAAACACCATATGTTCTCTCTATTTTTATTTCTTATAAGTGGTCCAATGTAGAAGAGAGGGGCCAATTCTCCAAGTTAGTTAATTGATTGCAAGTAATTATTAACAGAATTAAATTGTCTCTATAATGAAAGTTTCATTGCTAGATTTTAGGCAAAGTTTCTTGAGTCTCCATCCTAGAAAATTCCGTGTGTGTGTGTGTGTGTGTGTGTGTGTGTGTTTAAAGGGTATAACCTCATAGACAATTAGGAGGAGGTATACATATCGTCTGATCAATGGAATGGGAAAGTCCCAATATTTAAAAGAACTATATAAATTACATTTCTTTGTAAATCTAACATTTTACAAAATAAAAGCTTGTGCCATCTTAAAATTTAGTATCTGGAGATTTACTAGTTTGGTGATATAGCTATTGCATTCCTTTGGAAAAAAGTGCTTTAATTAATAAAGAAAAAGAATCTAATGTGTGATAGTCAGCACACCTTCTGAAGTCCTAAAGAGTACAAAAAAGATAAGGTGTAATACAACACAAAGAGTAACACATAGTAAGAAATAGGACACACATTTTGGGTGAGTAAATGTATTTCCTAGGAATTACTGTAGTTTTTTAAAAAAATTGTACTTTCCTCAGTGTTAATATTGAATTAAGTATTACTGAGTAACTGATTTTTTATTTTTAAAATTGATTCCTTTCTTATATAAGAGCATAAAACTTATTTGAAAAAAATCACCCAATTACTCTTAGTCATTCCTTGGGTACATTCTGTACTTTGGTGTGTTAAAAAATTTCACTTTATTCAGAAAGAAATTTTTAAGGAGCAAACAAGTATTGTAGGAATAATTTTAAAGATATCTTTGAAAGCTTGATGTACAGAGAGCCAAACATTTTTCTCTATTATGTTGTTAAAGTTTCTGAAGTCCTGTTCTATCTATTGAGCTCTCAATGTTCATCAAACTGAGTTATCCTTTTAGAACAATTTAATTAGAAAGGAATATATTCTGGGATCACTTAAATCTATCAGGGGAAGAGAATTAATGCAACTATATCATCTAGACTTTCAGAATGCATACATCCTAGTAATACTAATTACATTTATAGAATGGAAATTTCCTTCCTTAAGCTGTGCATTTATGTTAATATGCACAATTTCAACTAAGGCAAAAACATACTTAAGCTGATAATCTTCACATAAAACTAAAACGATTAGTTCATATTTTTAAAAATTAGCATTGTAATAGTATGTTTCCCCAAATACTCTAAAGTTCCAGTTTTCCGGTTTATTTGTTTATATCTTTACTTTTGACTCAATAAAAATGAAAGTATCTGTATAGGGTGAAACAGGTTCTGAATTTAATGCTTATCTAGGGGAATTTAAAAATCACTTTTGGGATTTAGCGAAGATGTTGGGAGATAAACAGAAAACTGACAGATGGGAAGAATAATATTGGTACTAATTAACTGAATCCATGATGATACCACTTTGAAATGATCTCAAATGCTGGCTTAATTGTACAAGCACCATACAAAAGGCCTGCTGGAGTTGTGGAGTGGTGGCTCTGACTCTGGAACGGAGGCAGCAGGATTCTGGTCTTAGCTCTGCCGTTTACCAGATTGGTGACCTCAGGCAAGTGTCTTAACATCTCGAGCCTCGTCTATAAAAGGGATATAAAATCATACAAAGGCTGCTGAGGGTTGTGAAGACTAAATAGGATACTTTAAGAGTTCAGGTCTTAGCAGAGTGCCTGAAAATGTAATAATTGTTCAATAAAAAATAAGTTATTATCACGTAGTAGCAAATCATGTACAAAGGGGACACGTATAAATGGGTAGTTGGATTGTCACGGTTCACGACGGTCAAAACATCTAAGTAGGTAATAGCAAAATAAAGTAAATGAAGCTCTGTATCTCCAGGTGTCAGAAGAATGGGGCTTAATGACAGATGAAAAGCTCCTTTATTAGTGGAGTGATTTAAACTACGATGACGGTGGTTGTTGGCGGATGGCAGAAAAGGTTAGGGTTGGGGTGGGATGGGAATGGGACGGGTAATGTCTGCATATGAAGGAAGAATATGAGAAGATTATGGAGTAAATCCCGGGTTCTAAAGTGTCAGGATTTCTTAGATATTTAACTGATTTTTTTCGATGTATTCCCTTATTTCCCTGGATGATCAAATTAATTTTTTCTACAGTGATGAAACAGAAGCACATATATGCTTGTTTAAAAATATCACTTCTAACTCCCCAGTTGCAAAATTATGCATTATCTTCTCTGAGTGGTTATAATAATGAAGTCAAAGCCCAGGATTTGTGGATGCACGCAGCTTTTCCCATATATGTTCTATTTGCTACTTCTGGTGAGATTCAATTACTGTGTCAATGAAACGAGGTCACTTTACGAGTAAAACTGAAGTTTTTCACTTACTCTAAATGAATCCATAACTCTAGACTAACGCGCTGAATTACAGTACCAATGAGACTTCAACCTGAAGGGCAAGCTTGGATGAAGCAAGCTTTTTTCCCCTATAGTGTTTTCATGTAAAAGTGTCTTTTTTTTTTTTTCTATCAAGGACAGGTTATGGGGTGGAACATTTGCTTTCTGATCAATTGAGCAGAAATTATTTTTGTAACAGGGTGTTAAGTAGCCAACTTTGTAACCCTAATAATCACCAGCATTTTAAAAAATCAAATAGTTACATGTTATGCTAGAAATCATGCAAATGTTACATCTTCCAAATACAATATCAATAATTCACCATGGCAAAAATGGATGCTAACTGAAGGTGAGTATATATGTGTTTAACTGAACAGCCATTGTATTAGGTCCTATTGGGGGAAAGTAAAAAGATGAGAAACAGAGGCTCATATCAGGAATCTTTCCATCCAACTTCAAGAAGGCAGCTCCACTGGAAAGACCCTGGTTTTTGGCCTTCTTTCCAAATATTCATGGATTTGAATCCTATTTCCATCACTTGCTGGTTAGATAATCCTGGGCAAGGGGCTTAACCTCATGCTGGCTCTGGCAACGTGCTCAGGCAGAGAGGTTGAGATGACTTTAGGAGGTGCCACATGCGTGCTGTCCTATTTGTCAGTCACTTATCAGTGTCAGTTCTTTTCCTTAGCCCTCCGCATGAGGGGCTCTAAGTACTGTAATACATTATTACATTATAATATATAATCTAACAATAATAATATTATTAATAATATTAATATTCAATATAATATTATTAATAATACTATTAATATTCAATACAATATTATTATTATTATTCAAAAAGACCGCCCCCAAACTCATCTGCATTGCCTCCACCTTTGAATGACTAATTTGAAACTGTTTTCCCCTTTACCTTTACAGTGAGATATTAAAATATTTTAGGAATGTTCCCATGCCTAGCCACACCTCCCCAATAAAGGAAAAAGAAAGAAAAAAAGAAAAGCAATGAAACAAAAGCGAAATCCCACTCCAGTAAACTAGAGTTTTAATAACTGCGTTTATTTCTTCGTATAAATATTTTTCAAAGAGATCTAAATGCTAAGTTACTCAAATAACTTACAAAATACTTTGTAATTTTGTATTTGCCCATGCTATTTTGAAAAAGAAATATAAAATACGTAAATACATACATATATATACTGTGAATATACTGAAATATGTAAAATGTAGAATTTCTGAAGGAAACATGATATAAAGTCATTGCTGCAGTTTTAATAAAACATGGACTATAAAATGGGCACCTCTATTCTCTCCAGGTTAGAATTTGCAAGTATAGACTAATACACTTACCTCTTCACTTAGCACATATTGTTGATGATGTTTTCTCTCTCTCCTCTCCCTCAATTAGTCCCTCCCTCTCTCATCCCCTTTCTCTGAATGATTGCTAGAGAATTTAATAAAGCCCTGGGCCACTATTAGGCACCCACAGCCTTAAGAAAATTATTCAGATAATTAAAAGGAACACTGTTCTGGAACAGGAGGGACGGAAAGGCTGTTCTTTCATGGTGGGCTTCAACTAAAGGGGAGTTTTACATTAGAAACATTTTTAAGGGCTCTTATTGACTTGCTTAGCAGCAAGTGGGATTTACTTGCTATATATTTTCCCTAGATAATTGATAATTTCTGAAACAAATCAATACACAAAAAAGCCTGTTATGTTTCTTGCATGTTCATTAAATTTTATTCTGATCTAAGGTCTCAAAACCTAGAATTATACCAGATTTCTCTGGAGAGTGGCCCTGCTAATAAAACATTTAGCTAACATTTCTTTTTGTCATGAACCATGGGTACAACAAAGTATGCAACATCAAGTGAAGTAAAGTTTAACCTCTAAATTGCTTTGGTTATTGTCTATAAATATTTTCTGCTCTCTAACAATGTACCCAGTCTGCAAAGACAACTCTTTTTAACAATAAATGTTAGCTATGGATGGG